>JAVXUP010003909.1:0-48848 GCA_033070095.1 Escallonia herrerae | reverse complement strand
TAAAAAAAAAACAAAATTAGCCTCATAGTGCTTGATTTGAATATCTGGATAGGAGTTTTCGAACAAAAATTTCCCAAATATTTTTTTAGTCCAACAATGGGTGTTAGATTGCTTAGAAAGGATGTTTTCAGTTTTTTTTAGTGTTGTTGGTGCATGAGTCGTCAGGGGTGTTTTGGTAATTTTATTTATGTCAAGGGATGTTTTGTAATTTTTCACACCCAGTGACAAAGTTAGTAAAGACTCATAGTCAAGTATCAAGGACCATGGGAAATTAGGGAACTATGTTAAAATAGGTTCAAGCAAGATAATGGTGCCGTGAATACGATCTTTAAAGCTAGTGCAAATCCAGTTAAACAGATTAGCCATAATCCAAAGTTGTAAGCAAGTAAGCGAGAAGGGGTAAGGTGGAGTATGTGTACGTACTTTAAATTTGTTAGGGACGTAGTAAGGTGGAGTGTGCGTACATACTTTAAGGTTGTCTATTTTTTAATAGGTAATCCTACTTGTTGAAAACCGAAAGCGAGGAATCCTTCGACTAAAAGCCAAACAAGTAAGGACAACGCAGAACCAATACGATATAATATTCGTTGTTTCGTTTAGCATTTCATGTTGATGATACTTATGTTGAACTTCTGTTGTTATATTTGAACACCTGTTAATCTTGTGACCCGTTATACCTTGTTTGAGTTATGTTGTTGAGAACTTAAGGTAGAATAATTTTTCTTAATCCGCCCCGTTGATGAAGCTTTGGAGAGTTGTTGAGGACTTATGATTGAATTACTCCATAAGTCCGATCTTATGATGAGAACCGTCTCCTTCCAATCTATGCAAGACTGAGATGAACAACCCAGGCAATGGGGCATCGATATGAGGATGGTTGGTAAAAATTGAATCACCAGCCAAAGGTGGAAAGGCGCTAGAGTCTGTCGTGTCGTGTCAAGTTGAGTATGCATTGCAATGATTTTAATTGATATTGTTGATTTTATTATCTTATTTTTTCTGTTATTGTTTTGTCTTGCCTTTCATATGCATAGTTAATGGGTCTGTTAGTTTTTGTACAAGTGGAAATGATGATGTTCTGTTGGGTTTGAAGCCACTCAGTTGGAATAAAGGTGATATTTCAAGATGATTGCAAAACGTTGTTCTTTGGCATTCTAAATTTATTGCCTTTACTGAGAATTCATAATTGATTCTTCTACATTTTTAATGGATTATGCGTTGTACTTCAGGTATTATCCTTACTGGGAATATACTGCAACATAAGTCTGGGCAATGTGTATACAATTCTAAGGAAGTGTCCTGCGTCGGAACGAGTCCTGTGTACATACTAAGTTGTAGCAAGTTTTAACATACTTCTGCTGCAGTATATTGTGCACTTTAAGAAAATTTTTGTAATGACGTATATTGTTACGTCCATTAATGATGTTGATGTTGTAGTTGCTCTGTATTTTACAACAAGGGTATGATGTAGACATGATTGACATCTCAGATCCGATGACGTCAATTGGGCTGAGGACGTCACATCCACACCCCCAATCAATAAGCAAAATAGCAATGAGCATGATAATACGCTGCATACCTTCACTTTCCGTAGTTTGGCACTCTGTCAGATACTAGCAAACATGTGCAAAATGCCCCTATCATGTTGCTAAGAAACCTGGATCCATCTTCATGTCTATGCCATGAAACATGACTAATATGCAAAGGTTTTTTTTAATCTACTGGTAATATAATTGTAGCAGAACTTGCATGTGGTCAATATAAAGGCAACCTTGTCTTCATTCCTCATATTCCTCTGTGACCACCAACCTCAGAAAATATCCTTTCCAATTTGAAAGAAAACAGCTCGCCCTTTGTTTAAGCTTCCGAATAACTATCAACAAAGCTCAAGGACGAAAATTGGAAAAAGTTAGCATCTATCTATCTGAACCTGTTTTCTCGTATGGACAACTATATCTTGCATTTTCAAGAGCTCAAAAAAGATACGATGCCAGAGTACTCATTAAGCCAATAGACGAAGTTTCAAATACCTATCAAACACGCAATTGCTACTCTACAAGGAACTTTTAGCCACAACAAAACAATGGACATATGTAGGCTCCTACTTTCATTTCTGCACACCACACTCTCTGCATGGGTTTATACACTGCTATTAGATTAGATTAGATTAGATTAGATTAGATACGAAAAACTCATTAACCTCACACCAGTACTTCACCTAATCCCAAGTGGCAAACCAAAAAGTCAAATGCGTCCACTAGCTTTCACTTCTCAAGGATGCATGACTTCTTTCATATCAGCCATTATAAAGTCAGTTGACATCCTGCACCCACCAAAGAAGATCTGAAACTTGTGCTTTGATAGATGATGGAAGTTTGTTGCATTTTGTATCGTCTCTTGTCATATGCAGTGGATATGACTTAGCAAAAGAATTGCAATCAGAGTGAGCTTTCCCCTCTGTCTAATTCTTATTTCCTGGATATATTATGTGTAAATATTTGTTCATAAACATGTGGCCTCACAAAGATATTGATGGAAATCAGACATAAGGAGAATCAACCCATTAAAGCTTATCCTCTGCTTCTAACATTTCTTTCCATCATTATGTATACCATATAATTTATCCTCCTTTTTTTTTATTTTATCTTTATTGGTTTCATAAATATAATTGAAGTTATTAACCTGTACGCTAACACAAAGAACACATGTTAGCGGAGTTGCCAAAGATGCAAAAAATACTAAAGATAAAACTTTTTCTCCTATGTCTCACAAGTGTAATTTTCTTTCAATTCCTTTATTAGTACTCTCTTTCTTCTATTTCCTTAAACTCTGGTTTTTTGTCTCCATATAACCTGCAATTCATTTTCGTTACAATTATAAGCTATAATGTTAAGAGTTTTTTTAACCAAAAACTAGAACACATTTTGTTTCGGATTCAGTATGTGAATAAATACCCGGAAATGTCTAACTAGCTTTTTAAAATTGTTAAACCGATTAACTATGCATGATATGATATGATTGTAGATACTTTCAATTTTTCATAGGTGCTTTAATCACCTAATTTCCTTAAAAAAACACTAATCAACTTGTTCAAAAACAATTAAAAGGAACAAATTTTGGCTCTCACCAGAGTTGTAAGGAATTTTCCTCCAACCCCGTGTATAGTGATAATTAATAGTCGCTAAATGTTTATAGTGATTTTTCTTCTAACACTTTCAGAGACAATTATTAGCAGTATTTTTTAGCATCACTAAATAAGAGTCAGTAGAAACATTCAGAAAACGATTGATTATTGCTATAGAGGGAGTATGAGGAAGATTCTTTCAACGGGTAGCAGTGAAATTTTTTCCATTATTGGAACGCCTTTTAACCTATATATATATATATATATATATATATATATATATGACGTAAGGGACGTATATATTGGAATTAACCGAGGGCATTTCAGGAACATAAAAACCCTCGATAAAGGGTGTGCATCGCTATCCGTTTGCTCCAGCAATTCTGGTGCGATGGCTCTGCAACAAGGTGAAATCCCCGTAAACCATATACCGCCGCCGCCGGCCCAGCACGTCGCGCAGGCGGAACCCAACCGTTCGGCGACGGCCAAGCGCCCCCGTGACGACGGCGACGACTCAGCGTCGGCGGTCGCCGGCGGAATCGGCTGCGACCTCCCGCCACCTAAGCGACGGGTAGTGTCGGCGCAGGACGTGCTGTTCAGGATCATGGTCCCTTCGAGACAGATAGGCAAGGTCATCGGCAAGAACGGCACTCGTATTCAGAAGATTCGCGAAAACAGCAAAGCCACCATCAAAATCGCTGACGCAATGGCCGTAAGTACGGTTTATCTATCTATTTGTCGCTAAAAAGTGCAATAGTGATGGTAGTGTAAACATTTTTAGCTAACTGAAGTAGAAAATTATGTTAGAAAACAGAAGGTAGCTGAAATGGAACAATCTGGAATACCAATCGACTAGTTTTATACGCATATTCATGAAACACCCCCTTCGATTTATTGGATTTCAGTTCCTAAGATGAAGTTAGGACCATGTAAACATTGAGTTGAACTCAAACAACAACATAAGTTAACTTTGTATTATTTGTCAAGTCAAGTTAGGGCAGTAACAATTAGAGAATTCGCGATAAGTCAAAGGGGAAAATTTCAGTAAACCGGAGGGAGTACATTCCACCATTACTCTCCTCTTTTCATAATTTTTGTACCCTTTTAACTTTTTATGAATTCCTAGAATAGAATTCAAACATATAAGATTTTGACGCATAGTTTGACTCATCAATATAGTTATCTGATGTGTAATTGCTGGGGAGTTCAAATTCAGTTTTTATATGTCCATTTCTATCCTAGAAGTTTGCAAAGGGTCAAAGGGACAAAATTATGAAATTTGGAGGGAGTTATCTATTTCAATTAATGATGTGCAACTGCTTCAACAAGATTACTGTTCATGAGAACGATCGTTCATATCTTCTAGATAAGAAGTTCATTTATGGGTTTAATACTGCACTCTCAACCCATGATAGTTAATGATTCAGCAAGAATGAAAACTGAATGGAACTCTTTCTTTCCATTAAGCTGAAATGGGGTTTACTGCATTAGGACCATGTCAATGAGACTTTACAAGAACACCTCTATATAATATACACCAATTTATGAATCTCAATAACACCCATTCATGAATCATAATAGCACTTAATTTGATCATGGAGAACTTTTGGCTGGTTAATTTATCCATAATCGTTAGGCGCAATGTCAATGACTTGCATTTAATACTCCGTGAGATGTTTGGTTTGTTACAAAAAGAAAGTACACTAGTGGGACTAGTGACCAATCTGCTGTACATTATCAGCTACAAGCCATGGCAATCTTCTGCAGCTGAGTCATTGATGGAGTTTAAATTGGGGTTGCTAATGTTCTCTTTATTGGGGCCGTAGGGCACTGGGGCTTGATGAAAGCACTTGTTGCATCGGGCCTGGATCCTTTTCCCAACTAGGTGTTCCTAATTCCTTGATGCCTTTTTCTATGAAGATGAATAGTTCCTTCAAAGTCACCAAATATTGTTGGGGCTTTGATATAGAATAGATATTATGAGAATATATATTAGAGGGACGTGGGGGTAATTATGTTGAGAATAATTTACGAATGCTTCTTGGTTTTATTCAAGCTAGCTGCTTTGGAGTACATATTTCTGAATTTACAGATTTTTGGAGGCTCCTTGGACTGAATGAACGTAGATTTGGGGAGTGGGAATAACATTTTACTGTCTAGAGAGTACAATTGAGAGCGTCGAGTATTATTAGATTTGCATATATGTTTGTGTATCCACGTAGATATATATACATATATGAACACATGCACACACACAGCCACAAATATGCACATAGATACACACACACACATGTAGCCACATATATACCTACGGCAGCCTGTCCCCATCCAAGGTTGGGATGGCTCCCATCTTCCCAATGCATGTGGAACCGTCTACCACGACCACGTGGATGGCTCCAGATCACTTTTTTGATAAAGCAGAAAGCAGTGCGCTTATATGGCGCATTGGTCATAATGACCAAATGCGCCTCTTTTTCAACCTTTGCCAAATGGCCATTAATTTTGCTACTACACCATATGCCAAACTATGTGGCGTGCTATCTCGAGCCATTTTTTTTAGCTGATATTTTCGGCCCTGATTTGTGTGTCGAAATTTAAGTCCATGCTTGAATTCAAAAACTCCATATAGAACCCATCTGCTTATCTCCATCATTAGTTGCTTCAGCGACAAATCAACCTTCAGTGATCACATTCACGATCACTTACGATCAAAAGCACAACCACCGGCAAAAGTCTCAATAAAGTTGAGATTCATGATAAAAGTTCCACAAATAAAGATTGTTCATTAGAGATGAACACTATATGATATTAAAATCTCAGAGTCAAATTCGAAACGCTAAATCGCGATGGCGAGGTCAAGGTGGTGAAGGAGCAATCTATGGTGGCAATGTCAGGTAGTTGATGGTGGAGTCGGTGACATAGTGATGGTGGGTTGGGCACTTGCATGGTTGGTGGTGGTGGGTGTGCGGATTGGTGGCGTTTCTTAGGGGTGGTGGGTCCCATTTGTGGTGGCACCGGTGATAATAAACAGAACGGGAATGAGAGAGAAAAAGAAAAAGAGAATGAAAAGGGAAGATTCAAATCAAGGGCATTTTGGTCTATAGCCACATTGCGCGAGATGATGATGCACTGACTTTTAGCTCTACAAGAAAAGCACTTGACGGGTGACGGGGATGGACAGTCCAAGATGGGTTGGGAAAATGGGAGTCATCCCCACCTTCAGTTGGGGTGGGCTCCCTACGCTCGCGCACACATAATATGTATGTATTGATAGTTAAACACCATGAGCCGGACACCACATCAACCACCCATCCAAACCGAAAAGCTATTGAAGATTGAAGAAAGGTTGGAACTAATGTTTTCCTGGCCCATAATGATATGGTAGACAAAAGAAGAGCCTTCTAAATTTTTTTCCTTTAAAGTAGAACTCTCCAAACCTTCAAAGCTCTGCTGTTCCTTTCCTTCCATAAAGACCAAAATAGGCAAGGAGGAATCAACGTCCAGAGCTTCATTGCTGGACGCCTTCTGTTTTTTGTACAGAGACTGCCCCTTAATGAGTCAACAAGACTGTGGCATGACCCATGCAACCCGCAACAGAATGAACACGAAATTTCTTACAAGCCTAGCTATTGGGCGATGCAAGAGCACACGATCCACCGATTCACCAGATTTCTTGCACATGAAATACCGGTTGACATAAATTTTGTTTTCTCCTTCCGAAGTTAAAGCTGTTAACACTGATTTCTAGCGGCCTTTCTAGAGGTGCTGAGTGCTGACCAAATCTCTTTGATCGGAAAGAAGGATTTTCTTGAGTCCATACCACCCGGTCTATTCCTCCTCTAGAGCTAGTGACAAAACTTTTAAGCGCTCAAGGAAAATAAAAAGATTGAATCCAGCTGCCAGTTGTTAAAGTTCCTTCTATAAAGCAGATTCCACACAAAGCCCTTGCGACATATGGCACCATATCTGCGGCAGAAGCATCCTTGCTTGCTCCAGTAGAGTACAGAGCAAGGAAGACTTACACAGCTCTTCATCACAACACCATAAATCTCGCCAAAGAACGAATCTGACTATCATCTCCAATGAAGAAACAAGGATGTTCTTTAAAACTTTGCCACCCCCTGTTAACATATATACATAAGCTCAAACCATGAGATCAAGAACCACATGCGGAGACCACAGAGCCTTCATAACGATCAGGACGAGAAGAGGTGACGAGGAATCTCCTTGTTGATTACCTTTAGAAGAAGGAAAGTAACCTTCTGATGAACCATGTATCCAGCCCCTCCATCTCTGGCCAAAAGCATCCTCTCGAGCAAGTACCCAGAAAATTCCCACTAACGCTACATGCAGTTTGAATCAGACAGAGCACTTTGTCTAGGTCTAGAATCAACATGTCTACCCCAAACAAAATTTCGAGAATTTGAAATTACCTAGTCTATCACCTTTGGGAGGGTGCTTGCCAAACCTTGGAAATAAGTTTATACAGTCTGCTTACTAAGTTAATACGTCGGAAATCTCTAATATCCACTGCACCCTCTTTAGGAATAAAGGGAATGAAAGTTGTGTTAAGGCCTCTCTCAATCCCATAAGCTCAAAAAATTCATGAAAAACGTATACGACATTCCATCACAGTCTCCTCCGTGCTAAAAGGGATTCCAAAATTACAGAAGCATCTGGCCTAGAATACTGAAATCAAGGACAGCTAAACTGGATCTCGCCTCATCCTCTTCCTGAATCGAAGTCTGATTGAAACCAATAATGCCTCCTTCCCTCCACTCTCATCTGAAAGCCATCAACAATGATTTTCCCAATTTGGTTGGACTCATATGTCTGTTACTCTGTTAGTTGTTTTCTGAAAGTATTTTGTGTTTTTGGCTCCTGCTTGTAACCAATATCGCTGGATTTCTTTTTGCCAACAAATTTCCTCAGGTTAAACAAGCTATTACCTTCGGTTTTCAGCCCTAATCTTCTATTTATCTCCTCCCTGCACATGGCATGCACCTCCATTAAAGTGTCCAGGTCATGAAAACACTTGCTAATCTCAATTCAACCTGCCTACCACCTCCTTGTTCCTTTTTTTTCAGATCATTCTTCAATAGTTACGTGCAAACGAAACTTGGATTTACGTCTACCACGTACCCTTGATATTAACGCCCGACCAAATCCAAGTTACAATTTTCAAATCTGAAAGCCGACTTAATCCCCGGGAGCCTCTCTTCTGATTCGGTAGAAATAAAAAACCTGTTGGTTCTGGAACAAGAGTGACCCTCAATGTCAGGAAACCAGGTGAACCCGCATCCCTCCAGAATTCCTCTCTAATAATGAGATCCTTATATTTAACATATCATGGAACAGAAATTTGGTACCTATTTTCACGTTTGAGAATCTATTGTTGTTAAAATTGCCTCCAATGCGCTGCAGTCTTCTTCATCTACAATGCACTGAAGTTTTCTTCATCTACAATGCACTGCTTCTGGTTCTGACCACAAGCTCCTATTATCAATCTCATTCCTGGAACATGAACACCCGAGACAATCTAATTGGAAATCCTCCTCAACTGTCTTTAGCAGGCATATATATGAGAACACGCCATGCATAACATCCAAACTGGGAAAAATGTTAAAGCACCCCCAGAGCCCTGACAACATACTATTTTGATCCAATCAGTCCATCTACCTCCTCCAATAGAACGGATAATGGCCTTTGTCATAACCTTCATCTCTGTTTCCAGAGGTTTCAAACTCTTTAGACGCATTTTAACCACCCTCCTTTTCTCCTACTGTTAAGGCTTCTCACATTCCAAGATATGCTCTGGATCCACTTAATCAAACAGGAAAATTTTTCTGGAAACACCTCCCCTATCATCATTATACTCCTCTCCCACTCTTAACTTCTTCAGCTCTCTCATCTTCTTACGACTTGATTTGGAAGACAAACTGGCAGAATTCTTTGAACCAGAAGATTTAACAGTTTGGCCACCAAAATGTTTTTCCATCTTTAACAGCAAATCAACAATATTTTCTGATGTAATTTCTTTACTAAAGGCGGGGCTGAAGCATGATCTAGCCATGCTGGCCAAATTAAAACCTTTAGGGACATTACGTCCCTCCTTCGGACAAAAAAAACAACACTACCCTCCCCCCATCATGCCACAGGTGGCTTCATTTTTTGTTTCGTTTAGCTTTCCATTAGCAAGGATCTGTTTTTATGAGTAACTCCAGTGATTCTAGAATCACAAATTATTCTGTCTATGCGCATTAAAGAAAAGTAGAAATGATGCTTAAGTTTTGTTCAAAGGCCAATGAAGTGCAGCTGTCATTTTATGTTACTTGATGGGCACTGTAAATTTGCAAGCTGAACAAACTGAAATTAACTGCCTTTTTATATTTGCAGCGACATGAGGAGCGTGTAATCATCATAAGTTCTAAAGACAGTGAGAACATGTTTACTGATGCAGAGAATGCCCTCCACGAAATTGCCAGCTTGATCCTCCAGGTACTTTGATATTTGAAGTCCCAATTTGTTAAGTTACTTGGTCGCTGTGAGATTGCCAGTCTGATCCTCTAAATACTTTGTTTTTTTTAATTCCCAATTTCTTAAGTTACTTGATCGCAGTATTGCCACGACATTGATGAAGTTTTGTCCTTGTGTGTAGGATCGTTCATTTATAGTGCAATTCTGATGCATTTAAGCATTCCCCCTTTTGAAATGTTTGTTGGCCATTGATATTCTGACAGTTGATATTGTTTCAAAAAAGAGTTCAAATTCCACAACCTTTGTGCATTAACTTTGTCATTATTCGTAAGATTTTGTATGTCACGGTTTTGCACCTTGCCACTGTAGCCATATGTTAGTCGATGCCCAAGCATTGTGTGCCAATGGGTGTGCTCTTGCCATTTTCTTTCACTACTACTACGTCCCAAAATAAGTTAAGCATTTCCTTATTCGGATGTCCCAAAATAATAGCTAACTTTCGTCCAACAGGAGAAGACGAATCAAAATGTTCATAAAAATTTTCCATCCATCAAGATGTCCATTTTAGGAAACTTTTGACATCATTTTTTGCTTTTTACCCTTACTTCGCTCATCCTTTTTATCTCTCTCAACACCCACAGCGCAGACCTCTCTCCACCCATCTTGTTTTTTCTTTACCTCCGAAGACACCCCCCCCCCCCCCCCAAAAAAAAAAAAATAGTCAGTTTTCCTTCTTATCCAATCAAATTTGAACCTCATTTTCTCTTGGAAACCTAAATGTGAAGAGGAAACCTCCACAGATTTGTGTGACCTCCATTCTTTCACCTTATATCTAAGTCATGTAACCTCAACACTGGTTTCCCTTGTACAGAAACCAAACATCTTGCTTTGCTGGACTGTGGCGACCTGATGCTACCGCCCAAGTTACGCACCAACAACCCCTCTCCATCTGAAAGGAAAAAAAAGGAAAAGCTCATTAATCCTTCTCAAGGCGATGGTGGGAAGTCGATTAGGCGAGCATCAAGGTGTTGAGGCATTCAATAAGGGCGTTGTTGGGCATCGACTAGGCGATAGCCTATGCTTTGAGGTGTTCAATAGGAGAGCGCCTAGGCGTTGAGCTGTACAAATTATGGGGCCAATTCAGAACTAGAGATAGGGGAAGACAGAGGAGTTATTTCATGGTTCCGTGGCCTTGCAATTGGTTATCAAAAGAAGCTACTTAAAGGCCAAAAGGAGTTATTTCATGGTTCCATGGCCTTGCAATTGGTTATCAAAAGAAACTATTAAATGCAAAATTCTTCATAAAAAAGGTAGGAGGGGAAAGACATAACATTTTGAGTATTTCCTTAATACTCAAAATGCAAAATTTTTTTTGTTGCGAATTGACTGTTAATTGAAGCCTTCCTCGGACCATGCAAGTCTTGCCATAATTCTGGTGGGCATGCAGTTTTGATTATTTCTCCTATGCGTACAAGACTTTCCACTTTTAAGAAGTTCTGGGTATCGTTAGACACAAATTTACCAGATTCAAGGGCATTATTATACACGCAGATTCCGCTTTGGTATTTTCCTTTTTAGTTTGTTGGGTGGTTTATATGGAGTTAAATAATCTTTGAGAAGAAAGGTTGTTGGGTATTAGACCTCAAAGTTTTTTCTGTCAGTGAGCGGTTCCTCGAATTTATAAAGACTTTATTTGGCTGGTAGATAAAGACAATAATAGAAAAGAAATTGAAGATCCACATTGATCTAGAGGGATCCACATCACCCTGGTCAGGGCCGGCACCTAAAATGGAAAAGGAAGTGGCTGCCTCACCCTTCAGCTGGTTGAATTAGTATCAGCTTATCTTGGATTGCTTTTCAATTTTTCCACAAATGCTTGTCTTATTATGTTGCGTCCCACGTTTTGAGAATGGTCAGAATGTCAATATTGCTGTTTGTTTTACTTTTCATTCCTTTATATGTTTATTATGCTCGAAGTAGTGGGTTTGTTATAACTTACGATACTTTCGAGGATCCACATTCCCCTGGTTGGGGCCAGCATCTAAAAAGGAAAAGGAAGTGGCTGCCTCACCCTTCGGTTGTTCGTATTATCAGCTTATGTGGATTGCTGTGTTAGAAGTTGCTTTTTAATTTTTTTGGCAAATGCCTTGTATTATTATGCTGCATCCCACTTTTTGAGAATGGTCAGAATGTCAATCTTGCGGTTTGTTTTTCTATTCCCTCCTTCTATATGTTTGTTATGTTCGTAGTAGTGAGTTTGTTAAAACTTCTGCTTATGGTAAGCAATCAATTATTTTCTCTGTTGTCGTATAGGAGGACAATGTTATTCCTGAAGCGCTGCGAGTTGGTACAGGCCACGTAGCAGCCAATGCAATAAAGCTTTTGATTGCTGGTACCCAGGCAGGTGGATTGATAGGTGTTTCAGGTCAAAACATAGAGAAACTAAGAAATTCATCCGGAGCCACTATCACGGTTCTTGCTCAACATCAGTTGCCTTTGTGTGCATCTGCTCATGAGTCTGATCGAGTAGTTCAGGTGAGCATGTGCGTGCTTAATGCAATACATGAGAAAAAGTTTGTATTACAGTTTTTTTATTCTCATTCTCTTTTTATGCATGTTGTACTGATTTATGTAAAAAGAAACAGGGTCTTCTTGAGTAGCAAGTAGTTTCCCTGACCTGTCCAAGTCTGAGTAGGTAAGAGATTTGTAGGTGAGAGTAACGGTATCCGTCTTGAAAGGTGAGGTAAGGATGCTATATGGTTCTGACTGTCATAGATTCAGAGTTGACTAAGATAGGGCTCTGTTGTTTCGCACTCTCACTTCCTGAAATGTGTTAGTGACTTAAAATAACAAAAAATTAACAAAAGAGGAACAGTAGATGAGACTCCCGCGTGCAGCATCTGAAGAGGTTTAGATCTTGCCCTAAAGCAAATTTATACTAGCAACAAGATTTGTTCTGAAGCTGGTGCACATGCCTTGTTGTAGAATTATTTGCCCAAGTCGATCATTCAAGGAGAAACTAAACATTCTCGTTTGATGTGGGGGGGTGGGTTTTTTTCTTTTTTTTGGGGGGGGGGGGGGGGGGCATGAACTCAGCGTTGGCACCTATAAATTGGATTGTAATCAATCTCTTCTTGGACATGCCACTGGTTTTTTTAGTTTACTGAGTGACCTTTGGTTAGAGCTTTTAATTTTATTTTATTTTTTGGCGGAAATCGTTTTTTGTTCCCGAGATCATTGTTTTTACTTACGCAAGTTTGCAAGAAGCAGCTCAAATAATAGCTTTGGTCGAACTAAAACAAGACTGACCTCACCTGTCAGTCTTGTCTGCTGGGTAAGGTTGGCCAGGATGTATGGTTAGTTGGTTACCTGTTTACCCTCCCCTAATAAATGACAAAAAGGTTGTATTTTTTTTTTCTGGTTTTCAAATGACATCTTCAAAGAAAACAAAACTGCCTCAACATGTCTTCTTGATAAGAGTCGGGGCTTTGTTTCGGCCTGAAATTGTGAAATTGTTTTGATTTTGTGAACACCATACTGTCAACAGAAAACAATGTAACGTGCCAAACCTGGTTTGCAGAATGAATGAAAGAAATGACCACCTTAACTGTCCAATTTCATATGACGAGGCAAGATTATTTCCCTACTCACCGTGTTATACCAAAAAAAAGGGAAAAAGAGAGTCCACTGTAACGCTTATACTTGGGATCTTCCTGCTTTTCTGTTAAGCATGTAGTAAGATCTTTTTAGGCCAGTGACTAGTTCATCATTACATGACACCCATTGAAGGACTAAGGTTCCTTCTGGAGGGAGAAGAGCCATCACTCAACTATTCATGCGAAGAGAACGTGCTAAACTAACTTTGTCGGACAGTTAGTCTATCATGGAACCAATATTTTGCCCCGTTTAGGTCATCTAACTACTGTCTTAAGGGGTTCGTCTCACAAAACCGTCAACCTGTTGCAAGCTTTAGAATGAGTGTCTAAACTAATTTCTCCTCAAAGAACCTTTCTACCAAGAGTCTCCACAAGAACCGCAAGTACCAAGAGGTATCCTTTAAGAGGCTGGCCGTTTTCGTCGCACCCAGTGTTGTTGCCGAACTTATCCAACTTATATTTGTCGTTCTACTTTCATGCGTTAGAAAATTGACATACCATCTCATTATCTTTTATACTTTCTCTGAAACAATTTCCTCATGAGAGATATTCTGCTAATGTTGACCTTCCAGTGTTCCTTAGATTTACCTGTTTAAGTACTCAGCTTTGATTCCCTATGTCTTATTTTCACCCCCAAAAGAAAGTCCCATCCCACAGATCCCCTGCTGTAACAGCATGGTGCTGTAGCAATGCAAAAGGTTTATTCGCGAAAATAATTCTTCAAAAGTACGCTAAAATTTTAGAATTACTACAAATATACTTTTAGTGGCACTTCAAAAGCCACTAAAGCTGTATAAACAGGCTGCTGTTACTGCAGAGGATCCATATTCCCTCCCCGCCTGAATTGCCCCCTTTCCTACTTCTCATTTTAGTAGATGGATTTCAAACTCATATATTCTTACATCCATAACACCCCCCCACCCCCACCAACCACCAAAATGAAGTCTCTTCGGCGATTTTTCTCTCTCTCCACCCCCTCGCCCTAATCTGCAACCCCCCTCCCTACTTTTCATTTTGTTAAATGGTATGGTTTTACATCTCCAAACCCCCTAAATGAAATGCTTTTGATGATATTTCTGATCCCCCACCCCCTAAAATTTGTCCCTTTCTTAACTTCTCATTTTAGTAGATGGAATTTGGACTCATTACACCCCAACCCCCCAAATAAGTCTCTTTGGTGATTCTTGAATCTCCTCCCCCTCCCCCTAATTTGCAGGCCTCCTTTCCCTACTTCTCAGTTTAGTAGATGGTAAATTTCTTAACCCCAACCCCCCATTAAGCCTCATTGATGATTCAATCTCACCCCCCACCCCAACCCTTCCCCCAACCCTTCAAACCAGCATAGGTCTTCGGGATATAAACGTAAATTTGGAGCTTGGAAGAGTATTATCAATCAGCATTAGCTACACTCTACTGGAAGATATTGCCATTTCAAGTTTCCAGTCATATCCAGCCTGGTGACTTCATTTGGAGTTTCCGACCAGCTTACTGCATTCACTTGGAGTTTCCAGCCACTGTGAGTGCACCTATTTTTTATGTGTGTTTGTACATGTATTTGATGTTATAAGTTGATGCATAGATTACTGACTCGAGAAAAATGTGGAAATTTTGGTATTAGCATTAAGTAGAAGTGTTGCATTGATTCATCCTCCATGTGCAAGGGATTAATTTTTGTTTCGAGTTCTCTTTATCTTCATCTTCCTACTCTCTATGGCCTATGTTCCTCTGTGCTGAGAAGCAGTGAACCTCTGTGGTGAACAGATATCAGGCGATATTCCTGCAGTCCTCAGGGCTTTAGTAGAAATGGGGTGTCAATTAAGGTCCGAGATTTCATATCTTATATCGGTTGGTCCTTCTCTTCTTTCATTGTTTTCTAATTTCGTTTGTAAATCAATTTGGTTGTATAGGGAAAACCCGCCCAAACAAGTAATTTCCATCAGTCCATATAACGTTGGCTTCTACCGACCACCTCAGCAATATGTGGACCCTACTTCTGGTAATTTAATGCTTTTCAGTAAAGAATATATGAGTTTTATAGTTGCTGCATTGTGATTCTCTAGTTATTCTCAGTATTCTTTGTTATAACTACATCTTGTTATGATAATTACTCTTGCAGCCGAATATGTAAATTTAGCGATGATGATTCCCGAAACAATGATGGGTGGGTTAATTGGAAGGTGTGGCTCAAACATATCACGGATCAGAAGCGAGTCTGGAGCAACAATCAAGGTACGTTATCTGCTATAAGCCAGATCACTATTTGAACCTTGTAATGTGCAATGCTCATCTATATATAGTGGGTATTTTGTGCTCCTGAACTCTCTTACTGGTTGGTAAAAGAGGAGGGCTAGTGTGTTGGCGTTCGCGCGTGCGGGGGGTGGAGAACTTAAATCTCAATGACACAGAGATAAGCATAAAAAACTACTGCAGCTACTCTTTGAAAGGAAGAACAATGTCCCATCCATTGGCGCTTGCGCAGGGGGCGGGCTGGGGGAGGGTTGGGAAGGCGGGGGGGGGGGGGGGGGGGTTGAGGACTTATATTTCGATGACACAGATATAAGTACAAAACTACTGGAGCTACTCTTTGAAAGGAAGAACAATGTCCCATCCCTCAAGTAGATAGTAGATGCTGACCAGCTTTAGATAATGGTTATCACTTGCCTCTTGAACTGTGAAACACACTGACACTTATCTGACTTGAGAAGAAAAGTAGGAAAAGCATCTTAACAGTGGCCTGTCCTTGGAGCCTGGGTTCTTGGAATTGGTTGAGCAGAAACTCGATTTAGCTATTTTAATCTAGCACAAAAGTTCAAGCCATTCAAGGAAGATTTCCGTACTCGGAATACAGAGATCTTAAGTGAAGTGGAATTTTGAGTGGCTTGCGCTTTTGGGGAGATTAACATTCTGGAAATGCTGGAAGGGGAGGGGTTTTTTGTGGAGGATGAATTGAATAAGAGGACGGAATTGAGAGCTAAGTTGAGCAGGTTATTCGTGGCTGAAGAAGTATGTTGGAGGCAGAAATCTGGAGTTATGTGTGTCAAAGAGGGGGACAAGATCATGCAAATTTTGAAAAAAAATGGCTAATGCTCATATAAGGGTAAAGCAAGGAAGCTCGAGGGCAGGTGGACATTTCTTTTAAATGAGGATGATACAAAAGAAAGGGGCCCCAGAAGATATCAGTGACTTCGAGCGAATTATTCTGTTGGGCAGTGTTTATAAGCTCTATCTAAGGTCCTGTTAATCATGTCGAAATCGGTGACCTTATCTCCGTTCTCAAAATGCATCCCCCGGGGGGGGGGGGGGTTGGTGATGACTGATTTTAGGTGCTATACTTTTAACTACGATATATACGTTGATACTGTATTAAAGTGTGGTAGTTCCTGTTGTTTTGTGTAGATAGGATATCGAGAAGGCATTTAATCACTTAATTGAAGAATAGTAGAAGGCAAACAGTGTCATCAGTGTCTGAGATTAAATTTGATGTTCTGAGCACCTGGTTGAGTGTAAATGCATAGGTTCTGCCTGTCTTACATAGTCGACCATTTTGGGGCAGATATGGGTGTCGACCCAACACGACATTGACATGGGTACGGAATCTGAATCGTACTCAACATCTGGAAATCGGATTCGCCACGTCACTGATTGTCAAAGTATATAGATTAAAAGTAGGAGAGAAGGCAGACGGATGTCTGTAGGCGAAGTGGAAGGACAAGCAAAAGAATAGCTGATCTCGTTTTTGTTGGCAGATCGGCATCATGAAAATAAGCGAGGCCAAAGAAGCGATGCGAATCATAGCATCAATTTGATGAATGGCCACTTTTTACTTCCAGAATTTAACATCACCAGCTTTATGCTACTAGCACGCATAGGTTGGCGTGTAGAAGTCTGAGGCCAAAGGCACACATGTCACTAACAGCTGGGTTTCTTTTTCTAAGGCTAGAATTGTTGCCTAGTAGCTTACAGCTGTCACTAAAAGCTTGATTTTTATCTTTTACCGGCATAATTTTTGTATAGTTCAGAATATAATTAAGTAAATGTTGGAATATGCTATACGTTTTCCCAGCATTATCGGTTGTAACATCATATCTTGGCCGTATCCCCGTACCAGTGTTGCAATATCAGTTCCTGTTTACCGGTGTCCGTGTGTCCTCATTTGAAGAAAATTGATGGATTGGATGCTTCAACACGTATTCGTTCCTAGACACCTTTGCTGAGTCCATGTAACACAGGGTTATACTGATATCATTTTGGACTTTTTGGACTGTCTTGTAGTTGTATAGTTACCTCAAACTAGTTTTCTGACCCAAACAGGTCCAAGAGTGGGTGGGGCTTAACAGACGTTAGTTTTCTCAAGGGCAATATTGTCTATACTGATTAAACACATCTAGTTAACACGTTTTGCTATGACATCCGTCCGATGTGTTTTTCAAATCATGATCTGATGTCTCATTTAAAATCTGAGACATGAATTTACTATCTAATCACCACCACGACAGCTGCCACCTCCACTATGGGAACCACGCGCAACCACCATATACCACATATCTGAAGTCAGAACTACAGCCATATCTTTCTGCTGCCTTGGCCTGCGATGTCACTGCAATTGTTGCCATGCTAATCAGCCACAGCATATCTTCGATGCTTGGCGGTGCTAACAATGGCAATGACGTGGCATAAGTGCTGCAGCACCGGCATCGACGGATAGGAACAGGGCGAAGATGTGGGCAATGAAGCAAACCCAAACCTTTGTCACCAGTACCATCCCACCACTTAATACTATCTGATCAAATCTCCTCTATCACCCACGTTTTTTTGTATCAGTTTGTTCCAACTTCCATGTACTCTTTGTCAATTTTCAATCTCATTCTAGATTAGAGTGTGGAATTTTTTATTCAACTCTGCCACAATCACAACAGGCAATGTCGTGATCTAACTAAAATATTATTGTTTCTTATGTACAATTGTTGTTTTTGATTCAATTCCATAGTGGTGATGGCAAGGTGAGTTGCTAAATCTGCAAGAAAATATCTGTAGCTTAGAGATTCTTTTATAGATTATGTATTTGTAGAGAGGTAAAGGAGGAGGACATATCAGACGATGGGAATGAGGCACTGTGATGACGGTGCAATGGTGGATTGGCTGGGGATGGTGGGTTCAAGAAGAATTTAGAGAAATTCTTGTGGTTAACAAGTGGTGGTGATAGAAGTGTTGGGTTTTGGTGATTCTGGTGGTGGTGGGTTGGCGGTGCCTGGGGTTGTGGTGGTACTGGGGACTGGTGGTGCCGAGGTGGTTTGGTGGTGATGGAGAGAGAAAGAGGGGGGTTATTTAACCATGGTGGTTGGGTGGTCGTGACTATGAAAGTAGGCGAAAGGGAGAGAAAAATTATTCTAAAGACTCAAAATAAATGTGACCAGGTCATGTGTGGTAAAAAAATCAGACTCTGAAAAATGATGCCACGTGTTCACAGGGTGTACAATTTTTGTATTGACAGGATTGTCCCTGAAAAAAACTGACGTCTGTTTAGTCCCGTCCGGTGTTGGACTTGTTTGGTCAAGGAAAATAACTGGAGGTACTGATTTAGAATGTTTGAAATTTTGAAGTACTCAAGTTGGATTTGGTGTATACTTCACGGCTCTGGATTGGAATTAACCCATTAAACGAAGGATTAACCGAAAAATAATCAAACTTAAATTGGAAAAAGGTACCTGATGAAGATAGGCCCTTTTGTAGGATATTAGAGATAAAACACTAAAATAAGTCATTTAAATGTAAGATTCTGTTACTGGAAATAAGCCTAAGTAAAATCAAGCATGTGGATGTGCTTTGACTGCCTGGACAAGATCTGCTTTCAGCCAGTTGAGCTTTTTTTCCTTTTTTCTCAATGTTTTGCCATGAGATATTTCTTATTTCTTAGGAAAAACATCAAGGGCAAGGTTCTATACTCTTTGATGTTGATTCCTCCATGCGTCTTTTGGCGTTTATGGAAGAAAAGCAATAGCAGAGCTTTTGAAGAGTTGGAGAGTTCTATTGGGAATGTAAAGGCTCTTCTTTTGTCTACTTTAGCGTCCTGGGATGCGGAGAGTTTTACATCCAGTGAGGCCTTTCTTGATTTTTGGATAGTTTTAGACTTTGTATAGGTGGCTGAATGGTGTATTGGTTCTGTACATGAGTTTGCTACTTCGGGCGTCCTTTTGAATATACTCTCTACCTATCGAAAAGGAAAGCCTGTATACAAAAATATGGAATTTGCTTTTGGGCTCCGACTTTAAGAAAAATTTTGTGCCAAAACTTAGAAAAAACATAAATGATATAGAATCTAATGTAGTTCAGTTGACTGCGAGTTGTACAGATAGGTGATTGTGTATTTTTAGCTTCACAAAGTAGCACTTCATGACATAATTTTACGTTCTTCGTAAAAGAGAATATTAGCAAAACTTTTGTATCTGCTTATACTGTAACCAGTTACGTGTAAAAGTACCATGGCCACATTTGGTACCTGCTTATACTCTGGCCAACTACGTCTTAAACTAGAGGGGCAATGTGGAATCCCAATTTTATGCACCAGGGGCAAAGCTTTTGCTAATTATATATCTAATCTCTCAGTTTTCTGAAGTCCGAGGACCACTTATTTTCTTTGCGTTCCAGTTGTTTCAGTTGATTCTAAATATGCATGCGAGCTTCTTGTGCTTGGGGCAAAGCCTTCCTAATTCTACATCTAACGTGCCAGTTTTTGAAGCCGGGGTTCCACTTGTTTGCTTTGTGCTCCAGTTGTTTCAGTGAATTCTAACTATGCATGCGAGCTGCTTGTGTTTGAGGTTGTTCTTAATTCTATGCTTTTACTTTTTGCAGGTATATGGTGGGAAAGGTGAACAAAAACAAAGGCAGTTGCATCTGGGAGGCAGTGCTCAACAGGTTAACACCCCCTACCTACCCCCCCCCCCCCCCAAGTTCTCTTATGCATATCATTTTCTGTTTGTGGTAATGACTTCTTGGGTACAAGTTGGAGAGGCTATCTTATCTTATGTAAGTGCATGTGATGCTCACTCTGCTTGTTACATCCAACTTGGTTTTATGTTGTTTTAATCAAAGTTGCCCCTCAACGGCTATCGTTGACCAGTGATATCAGTCAATGAAAGCGCTAAATCTATTCACGAACATATACCACATGGATGTCATCATTCGAACAAAGTTTGAAGAACACTATACCTAAACATTCATCATATAGGAAGTGGATAAAGGTGAAGGCCTAAGGCCCGAAAGAGG
This sequence comes from Escallonia herrerae, assembly GCA_033070095.1. Classification (NCBI taxonomy): domain Eukaryota; kingdom Viridiplantae; phylum Streptophyta; class Magnoliopsida; order Escalloniales; family Escalloniaceae; genus Escallonia; species Escallonia herrerae. The sequence continues at coordinate 28,328 of JAVXUP010003909.1, read as the reverse complement.
AAAATAATGATCGTCGAATTTTATGTCTTAAGAGTGTATTGGTAGGCTTACCCAGGCTTAATCAACGTACCGACTTATAATGCCTGCAGGTGGGGAGAGGGGTTTGTGTTTTGGGGGGGTTGGGGGGAGGGGGGATTCAACAGAATGATGGAAGTAAAAGGAAAACCTGAAAGACTAAACAGAAAACTGCATAGATTTTAAAATGGCTAAGAAGTTGTTAACTTTTTCATGTTATTTTAGTGACAGTTGGGCTTCTGAAAATTAATGGAATTGCTTCTTAAAAGAAAATTTGGGGAGTATGTTTATTGCCTAATGTAAGTCAAGCCACTCGGCTATCTTCCTATTTTCGTGCCCAATTTTCTTTTTCCCCGTTGACTTCAGCTAGGCATCTATTCTGCCATTCTCTTCATTGGGCTCCTTTTCCCTTTGCAAGGGATTTCTTGTAGTTATGTTTCTTAAAAGATATTGTTGGTTTACAACAGGTAGCACTGGCAAAGCAGAGAGTTGACGAGTACATATATTCTCAGATGATACAACAAGCGGGGGCCCAACAGTCAGTGTAAGTTTCAGGCTTTTGGTGGTGGTTAATGTATATCATCTTCTTTTAGGCTTTTTGAGATGATTGCTTGCTGTTGTCTTCAAGTGTTTCATCTTGGTAATAGAAGGGCATGACTAGAAGAGCCTTGAAGATGTGTATTGGGTGTGTATCTCAAGGCCTGACATGCTTAAATGCCTCGAAACCTTCCCCCCCTCGCATTCCTCGTCATAACGGGCTGCATCTGCAACAAGCAGCTGATCAGCTATTCACTTTGTGGTATTTTCTCAATTTGTTGCATATTAGTTCGCAAGTTGTTGGTATGTCATGCTTCCTTTTCTACTTCTGGGTAGTAGTGTGTGGGGTTGGGGGTTTGACTCGAACTGGCTATCACCTGAGTCGTAGACAATTCATTGCACACCACTTGCATTCACTGTTGCTAGTTAAAAGCTGAATCTTGAGTTCAAAAACCAAGACCCTCTAGTCACGACAGTCCCACTGCTATGTTGTAATTATACAGATTCTATCACTTATGATGATAAACTCCTTGATAATTAGGACCCGACATATTATATTGTTTTTTGCATCTATGATGTGCCTGCATTTTACTGGTTGAGTTGCTGCTTACTCTTCACGTCTATTCGTTCCATCAGAGAGCTGATAAAACTTACTAATCTTTCAAATATTATCTAATTTCCGACAAGTTATCTTGCAAGTTGAAGTTTCTTTCTTGAAACGATACTTTATACATTTGTACAAAGCTGTATCTAGACATAGCAATGAAGGTTGATCGAGTTTTTCCGCGAGTTTTTGAAGACGGTGTCAGTCATTGTGTTTTACTGATACAACAGACCATTCCTAGTTAAAAAGAAAGAACAAACAAAAGAAAAACTTCAGGTGCTTGCTAATTTAGGAAATCTTACACTTGACTTGGGGTTTAACATATTTTGTCATGTAAGAGACTGACACGGATTTACTTGTATGTCGAATTTTTTTATCTGGCATTTGTTGAGTTGAAAAGGGCATAATGGTGTAGAAGGCATCAACTAACGATGCTGCTTATTCTTTATGTACACATGAACGTCAGAGCTTGTAGTCACTCGTTAAATATTTATTGTGAAGTTCAACTGACGATAATCTGTAAAGCAGGGGTGTCTTTTTAGGATGTGATTGCTTTTCACATACTATTCACAAATGCACAAAACATACATCCTCTGTCGTCCCTTTGAATTGACATAAGATCTCTTGCTTAATGTGCAGGGATCCTGCATTGTTGGCCGCCCATGCTCCTATGTACATGCCAACTGTCGCAAACCAAGCTCCTGCCTATTATGGCCCGCCTTACCATGCTCCACCAATGTAGGTATAAACTTAGGCCTATGGCCTCTCATGTTAACCACACTTCACATGTACAAACTGTGGTAACATGTATGTTTTACCCTAATTTTCCTGCATGCCAGATCTTTTTCTTGTAATAAAACCTTGTCTAGATCTAATTGAGAAGAGCAGATGTTGTTATGGTGTTCATTTCCGATTTTTTTATGCGAGGAAAAGACTCTTAACTAGTCAGACAAGGATGCTTGGTAAGATTTTTGATGGTTAAACAGTTGATCAGGAGGGAGGCAAGAGAAAGAGAGAGGGGGGGGGGGGGGGGGGTAAGGTGTTCTCAGATCTTTTTAGGAGACTTTGCCGAGTGTCGGAGGATGATCTCAAGTGTGCAATATTATATATCTATTTGACGTTGCTTGTAGTGTGATGAGGATGGCCCGGGATATGGCTTTGCTGATAAGAGGAAATAGCTCCTAAGAGCCACATCAGTTGGAGTCAACTTTTGGTTGTTTGAGTTTGTAAGCGGTATTGTGTATAAAAACGGTCCAGGGGACCGTGTCCGTGGCTTGCATTAGATGTTTCCTAACATGCTAACCGTGGTGAATCAGGGCCTGTCTTGAATTTGTGGCATCTCTAAAAAATCACGCCTTAAGAGGCCTAACGAATTTGTGAAGATTCTCAGGCAAATGAACCGGAGTCCACATGATTATGGCAACACTAATTGTTAAAGTTCACGCATGATGACAAATTCATCTCCCTTTTTAACAATGGTTAAGCATATAGTTTGTGGTTGGCGGCCTTTGTTGCTAGGAGTATAGGTTAGATTGCCCTTAGTTGTACGGCTATTCTGTATCTTAAGACGCACATCAGTCGTCTCGTAATTTGCCCTACCCTGTCCTTAGAATCTTATTGTCCTTGCTGATTTAAAAAGAATCGCCTTCTTGTGTTTGTATGGGTGATGAATCTCAAAACTTTTGACCTCGAAACACTTCCGAGTATATGGCCCTGGCCCGGTGGATGCAAACAATTAATGGAGATGCATGTAGATACTAGAGAGTATGTTATTGGCAAAGAAAGGGATCTCGTATCCTTAAAATTGACGGTAATTGTCTTGCACATGGATATACAAAGACTGAAGATCATTGGAATCAAATGGAGAGGGTTTATATTTAAATGAAATTAAAGCTTCCTATTCCATTGCCATTGACGGTGGTACTGGGACATGGGGCGAGGAGGGCGACGTCATATTCGGTGGAGAGATGAAAGGAGAGTAAAAGCCAGTTGAATGCTCCTCATGTCCAACAACAACGATGATGGTTAGGGCAAAGGGTTCTGATCTTAACAGGCGGGAGCGCGCTCGAATCAAGAAACTTAGCAGGAATTAAAGTTTCGAAGCATGTGCAGATATAGAAAAAAGAAAGCACGAGCTTGATCGAACCTCGTCAAATATATACATATACGTAGCTAAAACATTTTCTGGTAGCTTTACCGGAGCAACCAAACACGACATGATGGTTGTTTCAATGTCACGTTCACACACTTGCCAGATAAACATTTCGCAGCACCCTTCAAACCTCTAATACAAACGCTGTAACTGAAAATTGAGGTAGCATCAACTTGAATCCAAATTAAGTGGCTCAGTATGGATGAAAATGGGTTTAATTCAAATGACATAGCTCCTAGGGATGGAAGCACATTTGAATCCAAATGTCGAAACCGAGGAAACGGGAAGTTGATTGGGGGATGGCAAGACCCTTTGGCAAAAACCAAAGGAGACATGAGAAACCCGTCGCCGTGCCATCTCACGAGTCGAGTCGAGTCGAATCCAATTAGTGTGGCTCTCACGAATGGGAATGGGTTGATTGGATTCAACTTTTGGTTCACACTCAAGAGAGAGATAAAAACTTGAGATGACATCAACTCGAATGACAGTTTCAGAAGGTTAGATCAAGAAAACAATATGCGTTGTCCGGCACTTTGTCTGAGTCACATTTTAAAGATGTCGAGTAATAATATTTTTGTGATGATTTGACAACAAACTTATGAGTAGTATACCAGAAAACTATGATATTGGCCTCGAATTTTTAATAATTTCTCAAATGAATGGTCCACTCCTGTTGATAATAATGCTTGTATATATATATATATATATATATATATTACAATCTGCACGGATGATCCAAAGGGTGCCATTATCATCAAATCTCTCAAAAATGATAGCAAAGGCCCAGCGTCACGTGACAATAATGTGCAAGATGCCATATACACGCTGATCATGATTGATAGGCAACTCCATTATCCGAAGAACACGTGGGGCAAAAGTAGCACGCACGTGGGGTCCTTTTTTCAAAAATAATTTGCCTTCCCGATAAAACACCTCTCATATTCCCGAATCAATCAATTTCATAAAGATCCTAACCACGTATAGCTAATAGTGTTACTTTTAACGGCAATGCCTGTGCATTATCTATCATCACGCCCCAAAATAAAAATAATAAAAAAAGTCTTATTTTGTTAAAACGAACAAATTTTACTTAGTCATTTCAATCCACCCTTTTTTTGGGAGAGTTGCATTGATATTAAAGATTATAGAGTTGTCTAAAGGTAAAGACTAGTAATTAGTAGATCACGGTATTCTTGTTAATCTATGTATAAATGATCGCAAAGGCAAATATGATAACTGGTTACTTGTTCATATTACAAATTAAATCAAAGCACATGATATTATACACTTTACTTTAACGTCGTTAGTCCATAAGGTTTATAAATAATACCTGGTGGATCCAAACTGAGCAGAAGCAATAGCAATACAGTCATAAAAATCACGACTATTACAATTATTATACTTAGAGGAAACAACCCGCAAACCACCGAACAAAATAAGAGTGAACTGGACCTCCTACAGACTCACATCACAAAACAAGACAAGGGATCCTTCACTTGAAATCCATATAACCATGTTTTTCAAAGGTCTATCCCATGAGCAATAAAAAGGAGGCACACAACTCAGCGTTACAAAGCTTTTAGAATAAGAAAATTGGAGGACATAGATTTCACAAAAGAAAAAACAGAGAGAAAAGATAGAAGAACTGAGAGAACCTATTGGGGAGTCACCAATGGATAGAGATAGATCTTAGATAGAGCTCGGTAGTCGGGCTTAAAAGTAGGAGAGCATTTGATTATAATTTGATATACAAATTAATTAAATGATCATTAAAAAAAGAATTCGATTATGAGAATGATTTCAAAAGACTGAAACAAGGATACGACCAGAAGTTCAAAAAAGGATTCACCGTAAGTGTGTCGAGCCTTAATAATTGGACAGATAATCTAATGGCAATTTCTCTATATAATAACTAAGTGCGCCTCTTTTGCTCCTCAAGTTTTCACTATTATCTGCGCTAAGATGTTAGCTACAATTGAAAATGTCTTATAGAATCAATTTCTGTTTGCTATCTTGGCATAGTTACCAACCCATTCTATAATTCTTCTCATTAGTTCTTTTGGGGAACATGAAAGTTTCTTTCGTCATGCATTGAGAAGGTCGCAATATAGTAGTGTACCAATGAAGGAGACTATTTTCGAGTCGAGAAACCTTTGAACAAAAAAGCTAAACTTGATTTCTTGGTGGAATGCAGGAAATTTTATGAAAAAATATGAAGAATGGGTTAGTGGAAGATTAAACGTAAAGAGAGAAATAAAATAAAACAAAATAAAAAAAGTTGAAGAATGATAAATATGAAAAAATATTTTATAAAATTTTGGAATTTAAAAATAATCAATTTTATTAAGATAGTATTAAAAAAAACATGACTAATTAATCAGAAACGAAAAAAGTAATGTTTTTCTATTACTGTAGAACAGAGATTGTGCACAGTTCTGGAAACCACTCCCCTCCAAAGTGGGCCAGAAGATTGAGAGAGGTAGCGCGTGGAAGGATAAGAAAAGAATCGCAGTAATTAAGCGCGTACGGAAGTGATTGGGATGGACAGAAGCATCCAATGATTGTTCAAAAGCGGGTACCGAGGGACACGCACGAGTTACGAATCGGTGGGGACCACGTGGTCCTGCCGCATGACATGTCTCTTTGCACGTGCAATCACGCATCTCGCACCTGACAACGGACCTGCGTCTCCACCCCCCCCCCCCGCGTTATTTTTACTTGTTTTAACAAATTCTCTCCCTCCATAATAAGATACGCTAATTTCAATCTCTTTCTCTCTCCCCGCGCACAAAGCAAAATTGAAAATGGCACTCTCGCAACATCGTTATTTGACGGTTTTACTCAACTTTAATTATAGTTGTCCTTAAAATTGTTACTACTTCTTTGATTGCTATAAATAAATTGGTGAAACTTTCTAGAACGACGCTCTTACATCTAAACCTTAAATTCGCTTAATTAGCCTTCTAAATAAATAGTATGGATTTAAGTTACCAATTTATTGGCTTAAATTCATATATCGTATGAATGCTGGGGTTTCTTAAACTTGCCACGGCGTTAGATTTTACCTCATTATAAATCTTGGTTTTCTCTAATTCACCATAGCTTTAGATTTTAGCTTCCACCCCCTTTACAGACTTAACGTCTATACGTTGAAATTTCTTAGAAGTTTCATAGTTTTATTCGTACATGCTTACTGATTGCTACGGTCAAGTATTGTTGTTTTACATGGTTGCATTTCATTGAACTACTCCAGCCAAAAATGTTATCCCTTGTATGTCTTTTTAAACAAAGTTCTCCTTGTTATATCGCACGAAGGGCTATAATTTCAAAAGCAATGTAACCGCGTTATCTCTTGAGGCATTACACTCTAAGTCACTCTTTTGTCGAGCGAGGGTGGTACATATACAATGTTTTTAATAAGTTGGCCTCTTAGCTTAATTAGGCCTCTTAGCTTAACAGGCCATGAGTCTGGACCAATATGGGCTATTCGTACAGAGGTTAGATCCAAAGACTACATTTTCTAGACGTGGTGGCATGATGTTGTTCAACATGTCTCTCAACAATGCTCAAGCAATAGACAGCCTTTATCACCTTAAAAAAACACTCTCTAAAAATTTTATTCTCTGCCTTCTCTCTACACCCAACTTACCACAGCAAAGCCACCATGGCCTCCCCACCGTGCGTGGGGCGGCGGTCGGATTCCGGCCTAGCTATATGTATATATATATATATATATATATATATATATATATATATATATATATATATATATATATGGGAGCTGATCCATTGCTCGCGCTAGCAAATGGAGTTAAGTTGCAAGCGCGATCTGACCGTCCATCCTGAAAGATGGACGGCCCAGATCGCGTCTTTTTCGAAAACTGTCAGTCGTCCGCTACACTATGTCGCGGACGGACTTTTTTACCTTTTTGCCCCTCCACCCGTCCGCTACACTGTATCGCGGACGGTCCAAATCTTTTTTTTTACATTTTTTTTAAATTTGTCCGCTACATTATGTAGCGGATATTTTTTTTGACAAAAATACCCTCATGTTCCATCCGCTACATTATGTAGCGGACGAGTAGGCAGGCACTATTTTTTTTTCTATCCTTTCTCTCATTAAAATTCTGACATGGTTCTCTCTCTCATTTCTCTCGTCAATTTATGACACACTCTCTTTCCTCTCTCTCTATCTCTCATCAATTTATGACACTTTCTCTCTCCTTTCTCTCTCTCTTTTCTCTCACCATGATTTCTTTTATGGGTTCTAGATGTAGCACAAATTTTCATAGCATGGATCTTGTTCAGTCGCGAAGAAGAGACGTCGAAGAGCAGCGCCGGAGCATTCAGGCTCGAAGAAAAGGCATTCAAGTAACAGTGCTACTGCCTCACGGCAGTGTCCCTTTGTTCATTTCTCCCTCACACACGCACTCTCACGCAAGGCAGCAACCTAATGCTACTCCCCTCTCCTTCTTTTTTCACACACAGGTGCACTAATCCCCTCGCCGCCATGGCTGCTTACCCACGAACCCATCACTGTATCTCATTAGAGCCCGTTTAACCCTCTCTTTCTTACTTTGTTTCTGCAAACTTTTATCATTTAGGTAACCATACAAACAAAAAACATTATCTGAAGAAAAAATGTTTCCAAAAGGCCAAATTCACAAAGACAGCATAACATGAGAGAAAGGACAGAACAAATGTTTCCCAGAACTTTTATCCCATCTGTGCACTACCGAGACAAAGCAGAACATGAGAGAAAGGACAGAACAAATGTTTCCCAGAACTTTTATCCCATCTGTGCACTACCGAGACAAAGCAGAACACGACAAACATAAAAATTATAATTCATGACTCACCACAACAGAACAAATTCTGGGGAAGAGGCCCGCGCAGGTAACAACTCTAATGAGAAAGGACAGTGAGAGAAATGAGAGAGAGATGTCAGAAGGACAATGAGAGAAATGACAGAGAAAGAGAAAGAAAAAAAAAGTGTATGTCAACTCGTTCGCTACATAATGTAGCGGATGGAACATGATGGTATTTTTGTCAAAAAAACGTCCGCTACATTATGTAGCGGACGAACTTAAAAAAAACGTAAAAAAAAGATTTGGACCGTCCGCGATACAGTGTAGCGAACGGGTGGAGGGGCAAAAAGGTAAAAAAGTCTGTCTGCGACATAGTGTCGCGAACGACTGACAGTTTTCGAAAAAGGCGCGATCTGGGCCGTCCATCTTTCAAGATGGACGGTCAGATCGCGCTTGCAACTTAACTCCATTTGCTAGCGCGAGCAATGGATCAGCTCCCTATATATATATATGTGTATATGCATATGTATATATATATATATGTGTGTGTGTGTGTATATATATATATATATATATATATATATATATATATATATATATATATATATATAGGGAGCTGATCGGTTGAGAGCGTTAGCAAAATAGGAGATCTTGCTAGCGCGATCTGGCCGTCCATCCCTGGACGGCCCAGATCCTTTATTTTTGCAGCGCTGTTAGTCGTCCGCTACATAGTGTAGCGGACGGACCTTTTTACCATCTTGTCCTTGCTCCGCCGTCCTCTACACTGTGTAGCGGACCACTTTCTTGGCCCCACATTGACAGCCAAAAAGTCATCCGCTACACTGTCTAGCGGACGACTGTTTCCGTCAAATCAGTTGTCACATCAGTCCTGTCGATGCACGACTGTTACTTTGTCCTTATCCCACCGTCCGCTAGACAGTGTAGCGGACCGTTTTTGCCTTTCATTACTTCGAAACCCTTATTCATTCCTTCTAAACTGCTATTCATTCCTTCTTCTCACAATTCTTCTAGCGGCGTTGGCAAGTAGATCGGCACAATTTCTTATCAAGAAATCCTTTAATCGACAAATCAATCACGTAAGTTCACAAACCAATCCTTTATTTGTTCATAATCTAGAGTTGTTATTACGGCTTATGCATGATTTTGAATGTGTGCGCGGTGCATTGTGCTAGCGTTTGTCAATGTATCTATATATATATATTATATGTGTATTGCGTATTATTTGTTCATGTAATTTCACTTGTAAAATCCCATTACGTGTCTGTTTGTATCTATGTACATTGCATATACACAGCATGTGAACTTATGTGAGTATTATCTGATCACATGCTAGCGTTGACTGTGCTAGCGTTGTATGTTTGAGAATGTTTACGCTTCCAACCTTGCCGTTTTTCCATAATTTCAGTTGCCAAAAATGGATTTCAACCCTGGACCAGAAGATCCGTTCGTATTATACGACCAAGCAAACCATATTAGTACGCTCGTATGGGATGGTGGAGTAAGATACTTATTTTATCAACTTTGTTATTCTGGGGAACGTTGTATATCGTTTATTTTGCTTAAATTGTATTTATTAATTCGTAGGAAAGAGAACTTCTCAACACGGTTGAAGTATCTGATAATTTTAAAGCATGAAAATTGAACAAAACCCAGAAAAGATTACTGCGTGGAATTGGGTTTGGGATTTTCACGCATGGGCAGATCTTTCAACACCTTGACCGGCACTTAATAGGTGCCCTTGTTGAAAGGTGGAGAAGTGAAACGAATACATTTCACTTCCCTCTCGGAGAGATGACAATTACCCTAGAAGATGTAGGGTTCATCTTAGGGTTACCGGTGACTGGGCGGCCGGTAATAGCTTCTCCGTCGGAAGCAACGAATAAGAGGACCTCTAGGGACTTCTTTACTTCGATACCCCAGGATCAATTTAGCACTGGTGGTATCAAGTTGAAGTGGTTGGTAGATACCTACAAGGTTCTGCCGGATAACTACACGGATCAGATGCTTGTGCTGTACACACAAGCTTTTCTCTTGTGGGTGATGGGGGCAATTCTGTTCCCAACAACGTCGAAGAATACCGTCAGCATCAAATATTTACCGTTGTTGGGTAACCTGCTGGAGGTTGGGGATTATGCCTGGGGAGCCGCAACTCTTGCATACCTGTACCGAGCATTGCACAAGGCAACGAGGCCCGACTCCAAAGCGATATGTGCATGTCTCTCGCTATTGCAGGTATATCATACAATTCTTGATTACGTGCTCGTTTCTTTTTTTTTGGTTGAATCGACAATAAAATTTGACGATACTTTATTTAATTTGTCTTTGCTCTCAGGTGTGGTCTTATGAACACCTTGCTACCGGCGCACCCAGGCGTAGGGACGGAACCGATAATGTGTGGCCTCGATTATGCACCTGGGAGTACAGCCGGAAGGACAACCACTACCCGAGGAGAGACGATCCCCATTACAACATTACGTACTATCAGGGGGAGTCGACTCGTTATCTCTTGGCCAGATGCGATGGGTAGACCTGGCAAAATGATGTCCGTACCCGTTACCCGAACCGTATCCGGTCCAAAATGCCGGGTACGGGTACCAATATTCACTACCCGTCAGAATCTGACCCGTACCCGAACCGACCCGTAAATTTTGGGTCGGTTCGGGTCGGTTTTCGGGTTACCCGGGTTTACCCGATTCTGTGCCTATATATAACTTTTTTAGGGTTAGAACCTCTCATTTTCTTCTTCTTCCCACTTGATCTGCCGCCTCTGCCTCTCAATTCTCCCTCACAGATCCCTTCTCACAGGTTCCCTTTCTCAAGGCTCTCTCTTTCTCACAGATCTATCGAAGTCACGATCACGCTACTCCACCCACGGTGCCATGTAGGTCAGCCACGGTCGGTCACTCCGCATCTCCGCCGCCATGGTCGGTCACTCCGCATCTCCGCCGCCACCGTTCGATCACCACCGTGGCCCCGTCGTCACCGATCCGTTAACACCGTGTCCCCGTTGCCATAGATCAGTCACTACCGTAGCTACGTCGTCTCCGCCGCCACGGTTGGTCACTTCGTATCTCCGTCGCCACCGATCCATCACCAGCGTGGCCCCGTCGTCACCGATCTGTCAACACCATGGCCCGTCGTCACCAATCTGTCAACACCGTGGCCCGTCGTCATCGATCAGTCACTACTGTGGCTGCGTCGCCACCGATCTGTCATCACCGTGGCCACATCGCCATCGATCTGTCATCACCGTGGCCACATCGCCACCTTCACTCCGTCTCTGTGGTTGTTGCCTTGTTGGGTAGACTTTCAGTGTGGATTTTGATGGTTGTCGTGTATTATGATGTGCAGATTTTGTTTTTTTTTTTTTAGTGTTGAAAATGTTCATATTGGTTTTAATTTTTTGATGGAAAGATGTTGAGATTTTTGTGTAATGAATTTTGATGGAGAAACTATAGTATTTGATTGTGGGAGGTTGTAATTAGTGGTTAATCAAATTCTGTTTATTTAAAAAATAATTAATCAGAAATTGAGGATTTACCCGCGGGTAATACCCTACCCGCAGGGGTAGGGTACGGGTTCCCAAAAATCCTACCCGAAAAAATCTGGGTAAATTATACCCGACCCGTTTTTACCCGTACCCGACCGGATTACCCGATTGCCAGGTCTAGCGATGGGCACCGTACAAACATTTGGCGCGACGGGTGAGAGAGTCGTTCGTCTTCACGCTCTCCGGGTTGCAACGCACACCCCTGATCCACTTCGAGGTCACAGAGTGGAAGCTGCCAGATCGCACTATGCGCCATTTTGACTGCCAGCAGGGGTTGCCAGCCGGCGCGCCAGATATGAGGCTTAACAGGAACCCACCGGGTGTCGGACGGTTTGGCAAGGCGAATGTGCACGACTTGTGCTCGTGAGAAATAAAAGTTTGAAATTCCTGGCAGGACACGCTGGCGGCCATTGTGTGGGAGCCTGACCCCGTGATCAACATCGAACTGTACAATAAGTGGTACTACCGCATCACCCAGAGGAGAGTAGCTCCAGTAAGGTTTGAAAGCGAGGAGAAGTACCACCCTAGGGGTCAGATCGATGAGCACATGGCATACAATCTGGTAAGTTGGCCAACTAGTGCCTTTAATTGAACTTGATGATTCTAACTGTGTATGAAGTTACTTATTTATTATCTCTCTGGATGTAGGTTAATGCTTCGTTCGCCTTCTTCCAGAAGTTGAGCGAGCAGAAGGATTTGGTGGATGCAATGGGTGAGGAGCTTCGCCAACATGCTGAAGCATTGGCGTATGGCTGCGGGAATTTTTTGCGCCAACCATCGGGCCAGCCTTCTAGCGTCAGCCCGGGAATGGGTTATCTGGGGTGGTAGCCCCCATATGTGAGCGAGGGATACACTGATCCCTCGGGACAGACTTCGGGAGTGAGCTAGGGATATGGTGGTCCCTCTGTACCGGGAATGGGTGGTGATTGGGGACCGCCAAGCACCATGGGCCAGGCTCAAGCGCAGTGGGAAGACTACAGTGCACCTTCCTTCTCTTTGCTATTGGACTCAGAACCCCAACCCCTCTCTAAGAGTCAAGTCACGCAAGACTGGGGTTTCGGACACATCAGTCTGTCGGAGACACTGCCCATTGTCCCGTGGGCAGGACCATCTATTGTCGAAGGAGGGCAATATCCCCCGGTAGACCCCCCTGAAGGAGTGCAATATCCCCCCGTCGACCCCCCGAAGGAATGCAATATCCCCCCGTCGACCCCCGAGGGAAATATCACAAAGGGCATCCATTAAAGCTCCTAAAGCTGCATAAATGCCAAATAATCAGAGAGCGTTATTTTAGCGGCTTCCCCCGGGACAAAGCGTTGTATAGTGTGAATCATCCGGAGGGCATGGATTACACTTGCGAGTGGGAGAAATGGCCTCCCTGGCTCCGGGGAGTTGGTTAAACAACGGTGTCATCTCCACATACGTGGAGATTCTGAAGGAAAGGGGTCGGGCGGTTGAACGGGTATCCGGTCATTTTTTTGGTGGATGCCTTTTTTCATAGCCTCCTAGTGTCTGAATGGCAGGAGTGGGTCGAGCAAAGGCGGAAGAAAAAGTTAAGCCAGTGGAGACCGTCCGCTAACCTACGAGCGTATCTTACTAGGGATAGTCCAGTGAGCGCAAGTGTTGCCGACGTGTTTCTAATCCCATTTTTAGGGGAAAGCCACTGGTACTTGGTTTGCTATGAACCGAAAGAGAAAGTCATATCGGTGATCGACAGTCTCCACGACGATACCATCCACATGCCTGTGCTGCAGATGTACAAAGCCCAGTGTGACTCAATGGTAATATTACGATTGTTGTTTAACAGTTATTGTAACTTGGCATAAATGTTAACTCGTGTCTTACGCCGTTTTGTGTTTCTCGCAGAATATATTTTGTGCAATGGTCAATGGTATCCGTGGTAACCCTGTACCGGCGCGGCCAAAGCTCGATTTGCGATTGAAGAAGAGGAGGCCCAAGCAACGTAACACTTCGGACTGTGGCGTCTTCCTTTGCATGTACATGGATTACATTTGTCGGTCTGAGAGCCTCAAGGCGGCCGTCTGGAGCCAAGCAAAAGTAGACACCTTTAGATATAGAATAGCTTGGCAAATTATGAAAGGCCGGCCTAGAACGATTAGGTTTATTGTAAATCCAGCTAATGACGAGAATCCCCCCCAACATGAGGACCCCAGTTGACATTGTACCATTACAATAATTTTTTTTAGTAAACCATGATTATTTAGAAAGCTCTCATTAGTGTGATTTGTGTTGAAGATTATTGATTGATTGATTTGTCTGATTTGTGTTGAAGATGATTGATTGATTTGAGTTGGTTTTTTTGGCTCTCATTGAGAATGATTGAAAGGTGGATTGAGAAAGATTGAAAGGTAGAAAACAAAATGTGTAGCAGACAGTAGGGAAGTACAAAAATTTTCTAAGTGTTGGAGATTAGAGTTTGTGCTGCACTGTCCGCCATACAGTGTAGCGGACAGTGGGGGAACATAGGTGCAAAAAATTTTCAAGTGTTGGGGTTCAGAGTTTCTGCTGCGCCGTCCGCTACACAATGTAGCGGACACTGGGGGAGGTGAAAAAAATTTCTAAGTGTTGGGGTTAAGAGTTTCTGCTGCGCCGTCCACTACACAATGTGGCGGACACTCGGGGAAGTGAAAAAAGTGTTGGGGTTTAGAGTTTCTGCTGCGCCGTCCGCTACACAATGTGACGGACACTCGGGGAAGTGAAAATATTTTCTAAGTGTTGGGGTTTAGAGTTTCTGCTGTGCCGTCCGCTACACAATGTGGCGGACACTCGGGGAAGTGAAAATATTTTCTAAGTGTTGGGGTTTAGAGTTTCTGCTGCGCCGTCCGCTACACAATGTGGCGGACACTCGGGGAAGTGAAAATTTTTTCTAAGTGTTGGGGTTAAGAGTTTCTGCTGCGCCGTCTGCTACACAATGTAGTGGACACAAGGGGTAGTGAAAAGATTTTCTTAGTGTTGGAGTTTAGAGCGGACAGTGGGGTTCTCCAGGTGCAAAAAAGTGTAAAAAATTTGGAAGTTGTGCGCCGTCCGCTACACGGTGTAGCAGACAGCTGCTTTTTGTCCGCTATACAATGTAGCGGACAGTTAGGCAAAAAAAAAAATTTAGTTGTTGGTATTTTTAGCTGTTGGTCAGACTTTGTTCGAGTTGGTAGTTTCTGGCAATGGAATAAGTGCTTTAGCAGCGGATTAAACAATCTCAACATTCTCAAGCGCATGATATTCCATCAAAAATTTGATACCCTTAAATCATCAATTGACCATCACAATTCTCAAATGCACAATTAAGAACCTAAAATTATCAGACACAAATTTATTAACACAAATTTAGGGTTCAACATTGGGGGAAAACTTTTTCATAGGTGCTTTGATCAAGCACGGATACTTGAAACCTAAATAGCCCCTTGTGTTCAAAGATTACAAACTCCCCTTCATTGAGGTCGTGCTGCTCGCAGAAATTACTCCAACCCTCTACGAAATAAAGTTGCTATTAGCCGCGCTTCTTCTTGATTTTAACAAGCCATGACCCCTTGCTGCTGATTAAAGTTGCTTCGACCCAAGTGGCTTCGCGCCAAAGTGTGGTAAGCAATCTACAGAAGGCTACCGGTATGGCCTATCACATTCAATATAAGACATGTAAGTTTTTAAGCAAAGATAAAATTAACACACACGAAAACATAGAGTAAGAGGGATGCCTACAAGTTCGGTATGAAACCCAGGCACCATGACCTTGAAGAAGTGCCTGTTCACTGAAGCAAAAGCCATGCGGACGGTCGCCGTAGAGGGGGTCGTGGGTGGGTGAGACGTTGGAGACAGAGAGAGAGAAACGGGTGGAAAAAGAGAGGCCGTTCTAATTGGTATTTAATAGGAGTTTGACGTCCGTTACATTGTGTAGCGGACAGAAGGCATACCAACAGTTTTCTGTCTGCTATATTGTGCCGCGGACACTTTACAATCCCAATAATGTTGATCTCTAGTGCGCCGTCCGCTACATAGTGTAGCGGACGGGGCAAGCCAAATTTTTTTTTAAAGTTAATCTGTGAATGGGTCCATCAGAAATAACCTTCTAGTCTTCGGTAAGAAGATAATCTCATCAAATATTACGTATTATTACAAATGTCAAACAATCTTGATGGCTTATACAAAAAAACTAAAGGTCCACTACAGCTGCTTCTTCCTCATCTTCGGCCTCATCTTCTTCCTCGTCTTGCAAAACCCCTGGACTTATCCCCAGTGCCTTGTAATGGTTCCGCTTGTCATGGTGGGTCATTTTGTTGCACAATGCACACCTTCTCAGCTTTTTAGGTTGAGTTGCCTGTTCAATAGAGCTCTTCATCCGCGTAGATCTCTTGCATCCTTTCGTCTGCGATATAATTGGGTCCAAAGGCCGGATATCACTGTCATCTTCCTCCCCCGGCTCGTCATCTTCTGATCCCGTTGTAGGCTCAGTGTCAACCGCATTGCTGACTGAAGCTGCTTCTAACTGGTCAACGATAGGCTCTTGCTGCTGAGCTACCTCGAGGAAATGTTTATATTCGGCCATTGTAGCAGCACCTGTTAAGGACAAACGGGTGAACATTGTCACCAGATGATTATACTGCAACATCTCTGATTCTTCAAAGTCAATATACGGGTGCTCCGGAAAGGCAATGGTACCGTGCAACCTGTTTGCGCCTTTCGTCCACCGTGGTAGGACATATTTATCGGGGATTGTCTTGATATTCTTCTGGGTGAAAAACCGCAGAGCGTGTCTACACAGGATGCCGTGGAACTCAAACTTCTTGCAAACACATGTCACCAAATCCGTCAATGTGTCATGGCTCACCATATAAATTCTGCACAGCTTCTCAGGGACGAGGTCATTCACGAGCGAATAAACCTTGTACTCACGCGTAGACATTTCTGCCACCTTGTTTATACTGTATCGTCCCGATTTTCACAGCTCTACTTGGTATAGCAAGAAGATCTCCTTCGTATAGACTTTGGCACAGTTCAGCTCTAGCGGGGTCTCGAGCAACCTTTTTCTTTGTTTGTACGTTGTTGCAAAGTCGGTAGCCCTTTCTTTTACGAACAACGAAGCTACCACTTTTTGTGGGGATACAACGAAAGTCTTCAAATTGGTAGTTGTACCCCCATAACTATCGAACGTGGCATTCATAGATTCACTCATGCCCATCGTTTTCATGCCCGCTGAAAAATACCTCATCGTGTAAACGCCAATCCATTGCTCTTTGCGCTCGTACAAGTGCTGGAGCCACTCGTTGTCTTGCAATGAGTAATCCTGAACAAGCTTTTCCCACCTCTCCTCGAATTCCTCAATCGTTAACGACTTGGTAACGCACTTGTCAAAATCTTGTTTAACGTCTGGATACTTTGTGTACACATGATGCAGACGTTCCAGGTATTTGTTGCTTATGTGCCAAGTGCACAAGTTGTGCCGAGTGTCTGGGAAGACGGTCGCAATAGCCTTCTTCATTGCCAAATCTTCATCGGTGATGATCATTTTGGGTGCTTTGAAGTTCATTGCTTCCAGCCACGTCCTAAACAACCATACAAAAGAACCCTCGCTCTCGTCCCTTAACAAGGCGAACCCGAACAGGATGGGGTGATAATGATGATTGACGCCAGTGAAAGGAGCGAACGGCATCGAGTACTTGCTGGTATGGTATGTGGTGTCGAAAGTCACGATATCCCCAAAATGCTTATAAGCTAGCCTTGAACGACCGTCGACCCAAAAAATTGTACTAACTCGATGCTTGTCGTCAAGTTTATAATCGAAGGTAAACTGCGGGTCCTCCATCTGCATCCGTTTCAATAGGCTCATTGTCGATTGCGCATCATTGAGGTCATACGGGGCTCGTCTATGGGTTCGGACCGCGTTACGAACGTCTGTCGTGTTAAAGTTTAAAATTTGAATTCCTCCAGCCTGTTCAGCAAGAACATTAACAATCTCAGTAGGTCCAATTCGCGCATTGCTCATTGTGTGAATTAGGCTCCTCGCGACCTTACCCATCTTCTTGTGTTGATGCATCTGACTCACCTTAGAAGGAGTTACTAACAGGTGATTGTGTGCCAGTTCCAGGCTGGTAATAAGCCAATGATCTTGATTGGGTTTGTAGCTTACGAACATCTTGACCTAGCAATTTGTGCGCTCAAAGCAGTCCCATCTTCTACGCGGATATCCTATTTCATCATCACTGTCATCATTGCCTA
Organism: Escallonia herrerae; assembly: GCA_033070095.1. NCBI lineage: Eukaryota > Viridiplantae > Streptophyta > Magnoliopsida > Escalloniales > Escalloniaceae > Escallonia > Escallonia herrerae. The sequence goes on along the minus strand of JAVXUP010003909.1, from coordinate 10,413 downwards.
CGCGTGTCTCATTTTGCAATGGATTTCTGCCCCTATGACACTCGTATAAGCGAGAGCATATCTTTTTTGTTACGTTGCTTGTTCTTGTGGTCTTTATTCTAATGCCAAAACCAACCCTCAATGAATACACTCGAAAACATTCTTCAGCTTCTTCCAACATTTGAAATTTTCATCCTAGATACGGATCACTAGCATCTACGGGGACGTTGGAGCTCGACACAAAATCAGACATTGTGAAACAAGACCTGTGTAGAAATAGACTACGCTTAACAATCAAATGGCATTTCTAACTGAAAATATTACCTAAAAATTACCTTGGCGAATAGACCAATTAAGGATGACAAACATACCGTATGCATAATCTCAAAAGTGTCTCCAAATTAACAATTATTAATTTATTGAACATAACAAATTAAAATTACTAAGATAAAAAGACGAATTCATCATGCTAAAAAATCGAATTAAACTATAATGAATTTACTTAGAGTTAACAAATTACACCTTTTTTATGAACATCATGTCTAGAACATCACAAAAAATCTAGAGTATAACATCACAAATTGATGAATACAGTGACAAATTTGTAGAACATAAAAAAAAATCTATACTTTTTTGTCCAAACAAAATAAAATTATATTTTACCAGTCAATTCATAAAGAAAACTTCACCATTCGTAAACTTACCTTGCTTGAGTGAAGCTTGAAGCAAGTGTCACTCGAAACTTGAAGGGAGCTGAAAATGGAAGCGAGTCCGAAGGAGAAGAAAATTATAGCTGAAGGAGCTTGACAGACCCGTCTGGAAATGTGTCAGTTGTGTCAGGGGGGTCAGTCGTCCGCTAGACAGTGTAGCGGATGACTTTTTGGCTGTCAATGTGGGGCCAAGAAAGTGGTCCGCTACACAGTGTAGCGGACAGGAGAGCAGGGGCAAGATGGTAAAAAGGTCCGTCCACTACACTATGTAGCGGACGACTGACAGCACCGCAAAAATAAAGGATCTGGGCCGTCCATCCCTTCGGGATGGACGGTCAGATCGCACTAGCAAGATCTCCTATTTTGCTAGCGCTCTCAACAGATCAGCTCCATATATATATATATATATATATGTATATATATATATGTATATATATATATATATATGTATATATATATATATATGTATATATACATATATATATATATATACATATATATATATATATATACATATATATATATATATATATATATACATATATATATATATATATATATATATACATATATATATATATATATATATATATATATATATATATATATATATATATATATATATATATAGGGAGTTGATCCATTGATAGCGCTAGCAAAATAGGACAAGTTGCTAGCGCGATCTGGCCGTCCATCCCGAAAGATGGACGGCCCAGATCTTTTTTTTCTCGTTTTTTAAAGTACGTCCGCTACATTATGTAGCGGACAATTTTTTGTATTTTTTTGACAATAATACCCTCCGAGTCCGTCTGCTACATAATGTAGCGGACAAGTTTCCGTTACGTCCGCTACATTATGTAGCGGACAAATTTTCAGACTCCGTTATGTCCGCTACACAATGTAGCGGACGAGTAGCACATTAATTTTGCTGACATCTCTCTCTCTTTCTCATCAATTTCTTCTGTCTCTTCTGTCTCTTTCTCTCTCCTTCCTCTCTCTTTTCTCTTCTCTCACCACTTTTCTGTTTTCTCCCTCCTCTCTCCTCCTTTCTGTCTCTTCTGTTTTCTTACCACTTTGTTAATCAGAAATGGGATCTTCCTTTCGGTATACACATAAAAGAGTTTGAGCATATCGGCCCTTAGAGCATGGCTTTCATCTACAATTTCAACGGTTCCATTCACTTCGAAGCAGAAGCTATGGTTCCACAATTTTGTCGTTTCATGGTGTGGCGGTTGCTTTTCACTTTGATTCACAGGTTGTGGCCGATGGGAGGCGTAGATGGTAGATCTGCTCAAGCTATGTGCCATGGGGTGCCTTGGCTTTTAATCTATTCACATTCGGTGGTTACATTATGAGCGTTTCCATGCTTGATCTATGCTCCGAAGCTTCTTCATTAATTGGTTCCTCCGGCGCCCCAAAAAACGGGTTGAGTAAAACAAGCCCGGACAGAGAAAGAGACCCACGAACAAGAACGAACTTGATCTGTACATCAATCCAATACAATCCAATTTTGATCCAATTGTGCTGGTGATGGCGGTTGTTTTGCTGTTCGGGTTTTTTGGAGTTGCTTTTCTCGTGCTGGAATCGGCTGCAATTTGCTCCTCTTCCCTTTCTGAAGAGAAACGAGAGAGAGAGAATTAATAAGAGAAGGAGAGAGAAAGAGAAAAAATGATTAGAGAGAGGAGAGAGAAATGAAAGAATGTCGTGATATTAATGAGAGAAAGGAGAGAGAAAGAGAAAAAAGGTAAAAAAATTTGTCCGCTACATAATGTAGCGGACGAGAGAAAGGAGAGAGAGAAAGAGAAAAAAAATGTCAGAGCATTTATGAGAGAAAGGAGAGAGAAAGAGAAAAAAAGTCAGAAAACTTGTCCGCTACATAATGTAGCGGATGGGATCTTTTTAAGTTGGAGGGTATTTTTGTCAAAAAACCGTCCGCTACATAATATAGCGGACGGACTTAAAACAAACGTAAAAAAAAGATCTGGACCGTCCATCTTTCGGGATGGACGGCCAGATCGCGCTAGCAACTTGTCCTATTTTGCTAGCGCTATCAATGGATCAGCTCCCATATATATATATATATATATATATATATATATATATATATATATATATATATATATATATATATATATATATATATGATCCATTACTAGCGCTAGCAACTTAACCCAAGTTGCTAGCGCGATTTAGCCGTCCACACGCTAGAATGAACGGCGAGATCGAGCGCCACAATAATAATTTTTTCACCGTCCGCAACATAATGCAACGGACAGTAAATTATCGTCCGCTACATTATGTTGCGAATGGCCAAATTGCGCTAGCAACTTGCTAGCGCTAGCAATGGATCACGACCTATATATATATATATATATATATATATATATATATATATATATATATATATATATATGGGAGCCGATCCACACCCATTAGTGGAGAAATAAAATTTTTCCACCAAACCGCTACAAAGAGTAGCGGTTGGTATTTTTGCTTACCACCAAACCGCTACTCTTTGTAGCGGTTGGTATTTTTGATTGTAAATACACAACCGCAACAAAGTGTTGCGGTTGCGCCCCACATGGACCCCCTCCCCCTTCCCCCCATGGCCCCCCTTCCCCCCGTCTCCCCCCACCCCCCTGCCCAACCGCAACAAAGAGTTGCGGTTGGCCCCCTTCACCCACGTGGTGTCCCCCTCGGTAGCCACGTGACCTCCCTCCGCCTTCCCCCATGGCCCCCCTTCCCCCGTCCTCCCCTCGGCCGCCACGTGGCCTCCCTTTCCCCCCATGGCCCCCCGTCCTCCCCTCCCCCATGGCCCCCCCCCCCCCCATGCCCCCAACCGCAACAAAGTGTTGCGGTTGGCCCCTTCCCCCGGTCCCCCGGTCCCCCGGTCCCCTTCCCCCGCCACGTGTCCCCGTCCCCCTCTCTCCCCGCCACGTGGCATCCCCTCCCCCCGCCACGTGGCCCCGTCCCCCCACCATGCCCAACCGCAACACTTTGTTGCGGTCCCCCACCCCCACCCCACGTGGTGTCCCCCCCCCCCCCCCGTGATGCCCCCCCCCCTTCCCCCTCCCGTGATGCCACGTGGTCACTCACGGATTTTTTTTCCACTTTATAAACTCTCCTCCCCCGAACCCTTTCTTCCACTTTTCTTCCACGACCCTTTCTTCCGCTGACCCTTTCTTCCACTTTTCTTCCACTCTCCATCGTCTTTACGCTAGAAGCTCGGTGGATAACCGCTAGAAGATCGGTGGATTTTTTTTTAAATATATCAAGTCAAAACAAGTAAGTATTTTTTGGGTTTTCCTGTAATTCAATTCAATATTAATTTCAAAGTTCAAAAATAGTCATTGTAGACTCAAATCAAAGATAACAAAAAATACAAATTGAAGGAGACAAAAATCAGATCAATCCGAGATCGGATGAGTGGTATTACATTTATAGATTCCAAAATAGTGATTTTTTAGGGCGTCTAAATGAGGATTTTTCACAAATTTATAAAAAATATCTAGAGCTAGATTTTGCAAAAGTGCAAAAAAGAGACCCTAGTTATTTTTAAAAGATCTATATCAGGAAAAAATTTCAGAGTTTTTCAAATACTGGAAAGGGATTAACTGATACGCGGAACCTTGAAACTTTGCACTATAATTTAAAATATCAAGCCAGCGCGATTTCGCTTGAAACTTTTATGAGAACCCTAGGATGTTGGGACGTTCCATCCCCCAAGATTTCGGGCCATTCCGAAGTCGTTAGCTATTTTTTTGGCCGAACGGGCTTTTAAGCGCTCGATCCGGACACTGGTTCGAGATTTTTTGGCGAAAAGTTCGTAGAATACTTTTTAGATCAAGAATGAATTCGGGAAGCTTAAAATAGCATTTCAATGCACTTTTGAGATCGTTCTGATGCCAGGGGCATTTTGGTAATTTGCCACCCCGAGAGGGGTATTTTGGTAATTTTATGGTATTAAGTTTTTCAAAGGACTTTTTAGTCCAGAAGTGTAAGTCAAACACCTGAAAGGTTGTTTTGAAGCCATCCCCCAGGATTTCGGGCCATTCCGAAGTCGTTAGCTATTTTTTGGCCGAACGGGCTTTTAAGCGCTCGATCCGGACACTGATTCGGAATTTTTGGGCGAAAAGTCCGTAGAATACTTTTTAGATCAAGAATGAATTTGGGAAGCTTAAAATAGTATTTCAATGCACTTTTGAGATTGTTCTGATGCCAGGGGTATTTTGGTAATTTGTCACCCCGAGAGGGGTATTTTGGTATTTTTACGGTGTTAAGTTATTCAAAGGACTTTCTAGTCCAGAAATGTAGTAAAACACCTGAAAGGTTGTTTTGAAGCCATCCCCAGGATTTCGGGCCATTCCGAAGTCGTTAGGTATTTTTTGGCCGAACGGGCTTTTAAGCGCTCGATCCGGACACCGGTTCGGAATTTTTGGGCGAAAAGTCCGTAGAATACTTTTTAGATCAAGAATGAATTCGGGAAGCTTAAAATAGCATTTCAATGCACTTTTGAGATTGTTCTGATGCCAGGGGCATTTTGGTAATTTTACGGTGTTAAAATTTTCAAAGTTGTTCTGAGATATTTTTTGGGTCGATAGCTGCCAGGGGGTATTTCGTCCAGTGTTTGAAAAACTTGACCCAAGAAAGGTGGATCAGAACCTTCACAAAAAGTATTTCCTCCAGTTGCATCCATATTGATACTGAAATCTAAAAAATAAAAATGTATATCATTCTCAACAAGTCATAGAATTAAATAAAATAAAAATAAAAATTATTTCCTCCAGTTGTGTTACAATGTTCAATCACCAAAATACCCCCGGTAAGCGACAAATTATCGAAATGCCCCTGGGGGTTTATTATCACCCTAACGCCCCAAACCAGCTTCAAAACAATCTTTCGGGTATTTTACTTACACTTCTGGACTAAAAAGTCATTTGAAAAACTTAACACCGTAAAATTACCAAAATACCCCTCTCGGGTTCCGTAAAATTACCAAAATACCCCTCTCGGGTTGGCAATTTACCTAAATGCCCCCTGGCATCAGAAAATCTCAAAAGTGCTTTGAAATGCTATTTTAAGCTTCCCGAATTCATTCTTGATCTAAAAAGTATTTTACGGACTTTTCTCCAAAAAATCCCGAACCGGTGTCCGGATCGAGCGCGTAAAAGCCCGTTTGGCCAAAAAATTAGCCAACGACTTCGGAATGGCCCAAATTCCTAGATCTTTTAAAAATAACTAGGGTCTCTTTTTTGTACTTTGGCAAAATCTAGCTCTAGTTATTTTTTATAAATTCGTGAAAAACTGTCTAATTAAGTTTTCACCTTTAGCGATAATTACGTTTCGTATTCACATTAAACAAACATAGTGTTGCACCTTTGGAACACACATGGCGTTAAAATTTATTTCCTTCATTGACCGTAAAATTTTACAATGTTCAATTACCAAAATACCCCCGATGAGCGGCAAATTACCGAAATGCCCCCGGGAGTTCATTATCGCCCTAACGCCCCAAACCAGCTTCAAAACAACCTTTCAGGTGTTTGACTTACACTTCTGGACTAAAAAGTCCTTTGAAAACCTTAATACCGTAAAATTACCAAAATACCCCTCTCGGGGTGGCAATTTACCAAAATGCCCCCTGGCATCAGAAAATCTCAAAAGTGCTTTGAAATGCTATTTTAAGCTTCCTGAATTTATTCTTGATCTAAAAAGTATTTTACGAACTTTTCGCCAAAAAATCCCGACCTGGTGTCCGGATCGAACGCGTAAAAGCTTTCGGCCAAAAAATAGCCAACGACTTCAGAATGGTCCAAATTCCTAGGAAATGGAACTTCCCAACATCCTAGGGTTCTTATAAAAGTTTCGCGCGAAATCGCTCTAGTTTGATATTTTAAATTACACTGCAAAATTACAAGGTTCCCTGTATCAGTTAACCCTTTTCCAGTCTTTGGAAAAATCTGAAATTTTTCTCTGATATAGATATTTTAAGAATAACTAGGGTCTCTTTTTTACACTTTGGCAAAATGTAACTCTAGCTATTTTTATAAATTCATGAAAAACTGTCAAAAAACACGAATTTTAGACTATGGTAAGAACAATTTAAGCATAACACAATTTAAACAATCCATTGGTAAGAACAATTTGAAATTAACATTGAATTATAAGAAAATTCAAATTACTTACTTGTTTTGACTTGATATATTTAAAGAAAAATCCACCGATCTTCTAGCGTAAATTTTTTTGTTTGTATTGTTGTGGAGATTATGTAGGTGAGATATGGAGTTAGAAGACAGTCGGTAAAGATGATGGAGAGTGGAAGAAAGGGTTCGGGGAGAAGCGATTATAAAGAGAGAAAATTGAGGGAGAGAGATGGAAGAAGACAAAGAAAAAAAAAGTCCGTAAGTGAGCAGTAGTCAAAGGCTGCGAAAGAAAAAAAATGGCAGAAGACTTTGCGTCCAAAGCTTTAGGGGGGGGAGGACACCACGTGGCATCACGGAGGGGGAAGGGGTGGGGCCATGGGGGGAGGGGGCACCACGTGGGGGGAAGGGGGCCGTGGATAAGAGGCCAACCGCAACTCTTAGTTGCGGTTGGGTTTTTTTGGGGGGGGGAGGGGGGGCGGGGGAAGGACATGAGGGGGGGTGGGGGGGTGGGGGAAGGACATGAGGGGGCGGGGGGAAGGACATGAGGGGGGTGGGGGGAGGGGGGAAATGATTAGCAACCGCAACAATTTGTTGCGGTTGGGTGGATAATATCCACTAGTGGGTGTGGATCGGCTCCCTATATATATATATATATATATATATATATATATATATATATATATATATATGTATATATATATATATATATATGTATATATATATATAGGGAGCCGATCCCTGTCTACCAGTGAAAAAATATTTATTTCTCCACCAAACCGCTACTCTTTGTAGCGGTTGCAACTATTCCTCGTAAAAACCCAACCGCAACAAAGTGTTGCGATTGGGTTTGTGAGAATTAGTGGAAATTATTCCAACCGCAACAAAGTGTTGCGGTTGGAATAATTTCCAAAATTTCTCACAAACCCAACCGCAACAAAGTGTTGCGGTTGGTTAATTTCCAATAGCCAACCGCAACTAAGTGTTGCGGTTCACTCCTGATGGGCCCTTCCCCGCCACGTGGTGTCCCCCTCCCCCCATCCCCCGTCCCCCATCCCCCCCCCCATTTCCATGCCCAACCGCAACTCTTTGTTGCGGTTGGCATGATTACTTCAATGGGCCAACCGCAACAAAGAGTTGTGGTTCACCCACCCCCGGATGGCCCCCCCACCCCCCCATGGTGTCCCCTGTGATGCCCCCCACCCCATGGCCTCCCCTTCCCCATGGTCCCCCCCCCCGTGATGCCCCCTTCCCCCTCCCGTGATGCCACGTGGTGTCCTTTCCCCATCTCAAAGCTTGGCCGCAGAGTCTTCTGCCATTTTTTTCTTTCACAGCCTTTGACTGCTCACTCATGGGTTTTTTTTTCTCTGTCTTCTTTCTTCTCTCTCCCTCACTTTTTTCTCTTTATAATCCCTCCTCCCCGAACCATTTCTTCCACTCTCCCTCATCTTTACCAACTGTCTTCATACTTCATATCTCACCTACATAGTCTCCACAACAATACAAACAAAAAAAATTTTACGCTAGAAGATCGGTGGATAACCGCTAGAAGATCTGTGGATTTTTCTTTAAATATATCAAGTCAAAACAAGTAAGTATTTTGAATTTTCTTGTAATTCAATGTTAATTTCAAAGTTCAAAAATAGTCATTGTAGACTCAAATCGAAGATAATGAAAATACAAATTGAAGGAAACAAAAATCAGATCAATCGGAGATCGGATGAGCGGTATTACATTTATAGATTCCAAAATAGCGATTTTTTAAGGCGTCAAAATTATGATTTTTTTACGAATTTATAAAAAATAGCTAGAGCTAGATTTTGCCAAAGTACGAGAAAGAGACCCTAGTTATTTTTAAAATATCTATATCAGGGAAAAATTTCAGATTTTTCCAAATACTGGAAAAGGGTTAACTGATTGAGAGGAACCTTGTAACTTTGCACTGTAATTTAAAATATCAAGCCAGCACGATTTTACGCAACACTTTTATGAGAACCCTAGGATGTTGGGAAGTTCCACTCCCCAGGAATTCGGGCCATTCCGAAGTCGTTAGCTATTTTTTTGGCCGAACGGGCTTTTAAGCGCTGGATCCGGACACCGGTTCGGGATTTTTGGGCGAAAAGTCCGTAGAATACTATTAGATCAAGAATGAATTTGAGAAGCCTAAAATAGCATTTCAAAGCACTTTTGAGATTGTTCTTATGCCAGGAGCATTTTGGTAATTTGTCACCCCGAGAGGGGTATTTTGGTAATTTTACGGTGTTAAGTTTTTCAAAGGACTTTCTAGTCCAGAAATGTAAGTAAAACACCTGAAAGGTTGTTTTGAAGCTGGTTTGGGGCGTTAGGGTGATAATGAACCCCCGGTAATTTGCCGCTCATCGGGGGTTTTTTGGTAATTGAACATTGTAAAATTTTCCGCAACTGGAGGAAAGAGTCTTTATTTTTATTTTATTTAATTCTATGACTTGTTGAGAATGATATAATTTTTATTTTTTAGATTTCAGTATAAATATGGATGCAACTGGAGGAAATACTTTTTGTGAAGATTCTGATCCACCTTACTTGGGTCAAGTTTTTCAAACACTGGACGAAGTTGAAGCATACTATAGAGCATATTCGAAAACGATAGGTTTCGGTATTAGAACTAAGACTACTAGAAAACGGGCGAATACAGATCAAATTTGTGGAAGACTATTTGAGTGTCATAGAGGAGCACCGTATGTACCCCCGGTTGTTCGGATCAGTGACGAAGGGCCATCAAGACAAAGAAAACGCGACACATTTTCGGGTACTGGCTACAAGGCCCATGTGTATGCAGTACACCGGAAAAATGAAAACTATTGGGTTGTGACGGGAGTAGAGTTGAGCCATAATCATCAGTTGATGACCCCTAGTAAGATTGGTCAAATTCATCAACACCGAGAAATAAGCGCGGCACACAGACAACTGATATTTACAATGGCCGAAAATTCCACCTTCTAGAATGATGGGGGTTTTCTCAAGACAGTCTGGGGGGATTGACAAGTTGAGTTTCAACAAAGTTGACCTTCGAAATGAACTTCGTGCTCAGAGGATAGAGTCTTTCGGTAAGAGTGATTCTCAAGCTACACTTGATATCTTCAGGCACCTTTAGAGTGAGAATTCTGGCTTTTTCTATAGTCTCCAACTAGATGATGAGAACCGCATTAGTACTATATTTTGGGCGGATGCCCGTTCTAGAGCTGCTTACCAAAATTTTGGAGATGTTGTGACGTTTGACACCACATACCGCACAAATAAGTACTCTATGCCTTTTTCTCCGTTCACCGAGGTGAACCACCACTATCAGTCAATCTTGTTTGGCTTTGCCCTGCTTAGGGATGAGACGGAGGAGTCATTTACGTGGTTATTTGAAACGTGGCTTAAAGTAATGTATCATATTCCTCCAAAGACCATCATCACCGACCAAGATCTGGCAATGAAAAATGCAATCGCTAAGGTCCTTTCAGATACTCACCATGGCCTGTGCACATGGCACATAAGCAACAAATATCCCGAACGACTTCACAATGTATATGCAAACCATCCGACATTCAAGACTGACT
>JAVXUP010003908.1:0-48915 GCA_033070095.1 Escallonia herrerae | reverse complement strand
ATACCATCAGTGGGTGTCGAGGCGGCAGTGCCATTGACCTTTGATGATGGCGGTAGGAGGTCCTACGATCCGGAGCCAGATAAAACAAACACATTGCTGGGGGTGAGGGGAGTAGTACCGTGTGTACCGGACCGTGAGCTGTGGAGGGAGTTGGCCATTCGTGTGGCAGACGGAGCGTTCAGGACACCGTGGGGTGGTCCGTCGATGGGAGAGGAGCCTCGGCTGTCGTCACCCTACCTTCGCGCGCCGAGCCCGGCGGAGGCGCCTGTGATGTCGCCGAGGTATGTACCGGCATTGTTGATTGGGAGAGAGGACATACCTTGGTCGCCGGTGATGTTCAAGGGCCATAGTGCGATGCCGGTAGGGTGGGACTTTTGGTGTGAGCATATGTTGGAGACACCGGTGAGGGCGCAGGTGTTGCAGGCACTAGGGCTGTTACCGGCGATCAATGTTACGGCGAGGGGGCTGGAGTTATATAGGGATACGCCAGGGATGACCCGATTGCTGGCAAGATGGAGCACGCAGTCGCATACGTTCGTGACCGAGTTCGGGGAGATCGGGCCGACGTTACTCGATGTGTTGATGCTGACAGGGCTGCCGATACACGGGGAGGTGGATGCACGGGTGACCCGGCTGAGCGGGGAGGAGCGGTTGTTGCAGACGCAGCTACTGGACATTTTGGCGGAGACGAAGAAGCACCGGAAGGGGACGTACGGTGGGTGGCTGCGCCAGTTCTACGGTACGCCGCAGGCGAGGACAGGCCAGAGGTTGGGCAATGCTGCCCAGTTCGTGATGGGTCCGTATCATGGCAGCGATCGGTACGAGTTGGTGGCGTTTTTGGCGATGTTCTTATCGAGGTAAATTTTGTACTGTCGTGTGATTATTCGTGAATATATCGTATGTCCTGCTTGCCCTGTAAAACGTCAAACTGACATATGTTGCCGGTCGTTGTTTGCAGGTTTGTGTTTGAGGGGACACCTGAGGATGGCATTTCCCCGAGGGTGTTTCCCTTGGCCATTCGGATGGCGCAGGGAAGGCGGGTCGGCTTGGCTCCGGTGTACTTGGGCACGTTATACTCGCGGCTAGATCAGTTCGTGAATGACGTGAAGCGGTCGTATGGTCGGTATCAGGTGGCGACGTACGTGGACTGGATGTTCTTGCAGAGGTACCTGTACGAGTGCTTTCCAGGGTACCGGCCTGACGGATACCCACTCGCACACCCGTCACCGACGATGGGGACAGTGACCCGTCCAGGCAGGTCGCGGCAGGTGGCGTTGTGGTGTAGCGGGTCTCGGGCTTTTGCTTGGGCAGGCATCAGGAGGCCGGGGTGCCCGTTGGCACAGATTCTAGACAAACGGGGAATGCGAGCGACGGCCCTATATGGAGATGCATGCGTCATATGGTACGCCGCCATGGCTGCACGTGCAGGAGGTGACGACAGATCTGAGCAGGAGAGGCGAGTTAGCGCCAGGACAGCTGGCGCTATTGGTCGCGTATTTTCCCGGCTGGCTCCCGGTATTGACAGATGATGGCGGGAAGCCCGCCGAGTGCTGCTATTATGTGGCGAGGTATTGCCCGGACCGTCTGTCGTTGGCATTCGGGTATGACCTAGAGCCCCCATGCGGTTATGACAGCCCTTGGAGTGTGGCGACGGCTTTTGGGTATACACTATATGACAGAGCCCGCGAGTGGCCGGCACCGACGACAGAGTGGAGGCAGCCAGGGACAGAGGTGGCAGGGGCGGTGACCGCGGATTATGCGCATTGGTGGGAGCGGCTGCGAGGGAGCTGGGCCGGATGGCTGGCACAGCCGTCAGGCACACGTCGACAGGTAGATGTGTTCGCATGTGACCGAGCCCTGAGTCTGATATCGGCCACAGTCGCGAGGCAGTGCGGGATGCTGTCACTGGTGACCGGGAGTTCTGTTCCGAGCTCGGAGAGGGAGGCGGAGGAGGATGCCGTAGAGTTGGGGGACGCTGCCCCGGGGAGGACCGTGGAGAGGAGCCTATTGCCGAGGTGCCGAGGGTGCCGGGGGCCGGCAAGGGGCCTTTGTCGGCATTGCGAGTGGGGATGATGGAGACAGCGCGTCAGGCTAGTGCTGGTACCTCAGCCCCACACATATCAGGGGCGAAGAGGCCGCGCGACGTATTAGAGGAGCTAGACTCTGAGGTTTGCTTCTGTCCTTTCTTTTTGTCGTATAAATATGGTTTGCATATTGCTCATAATCTGTGAACTGACAGCGGTTTTGCCAGGGGGACGAGGAAGAGGCGGTCGCGGGGGGAGCGAGGGCCGAGACTGAGATCGAAGGCGAGGAGGCTATGGCAGCCGAGGCCGGCAGATTAGTTGACAGTGATGAGACTGAGGCCGTTGAGATATTGACGGCCGGTGTGCCGAGGAGGGTGAGCCCATTGCCTGCTACTGAGGAAACGGTGGGGGCACTATACGGCGGAGAGGGGAGCGATACGGTGATGTTTGACATTGACGAGGACTGGTGGACAGGCATGGAGACGCAGGTTGTGGGAGGTGATGGTGGCGATATGGCGGAGCCTGAGTCTGTTGTTGCTGCCTCGATTCGTGAGCAAGAGACACCGGTTCAGGCCGTGGTGGTGCGACGGCACGACACATTGCCGGAGTCCGTGGTTGAGGTCGGAGCTACTCTTCTGGCGATGCACTCAGCCACGATTGGTGCGCAGAGGGCGGGTGGGATGTCGGAGATTTCTGCAGCGGGCGGCAGTGGCGCGACAGTCGGAGAGATGAGTAGAGGATCCTCGAGCGGTCAGGTGGATGTGGCAACTTGGGGGGGCCTCCAGCTACCGGCGGAGACTGTGCGCCGGTTAGAACTGGTGAAGGCAGCGTTCCCGCAGACATTCGAGAGCGTGGTGGTAGAGAACCCAGTACTACGGATGTGGGTGTCTGCAGGGTTTATGGAGTGGTTGCTGCCGTTCGCCAGTGTGCCGTCGACGGGTTGGACTGCAGAGTTCGTTGCTCGGTCGCTTTCAGAGTTCGCTCCGTTCACATCGCTAGGTATGCAGCTGGACTGGCTAGCAGATTTCTTTAGATCGAGGAGCGTCAGCCACGAGATGGATGAGAGGCGTGCAGTCGTGGTTATGCGGGAGATGTTGCTGGAGCGGCGCCGCACAGGATTAGAGGCAGAGCGGTCAGAGATTACCGCAGAGTTGGCCGGGATTGACATGCAGGTGGCAGAGATAGAGAGACAGCTCGTCGATTTGCAGAGGCAGTTGTCCGATCTACAGAGGCGGGAGGCGAGGTGGACGGGCGAGAGTCAAAGTGGTTAGGGCGACAGGCCGAGCTGACTGCTGGATGGTCAGAGGTACAAGCAGAGCGGGAGGTACTTGAGGTATTTCAGTCCACCCAGTTGCATCGCTGTTGTCTAGACTTTCCTAGCTTGGATGCTATCTTTGCTGTAGTTGTAGTGCTCGTAGACGAGAGAGAAGGGCGTGGCCTTTGTCGCTGTGTGCAGGGATGTTCTGTAGGCCCAGAGTGCCAGATTCAGTTGTTCGGACCACGACCGGTCGGCGTCATGCACCATTCGCGATAATACTCGTAGCAAAGTCTTGTTGGACGCTTCAGCTTGACCATTACCTTGCGGGTAATAGGGAGTTGATGTGGCATGGCTGATGTTGTACCCTTCCATGAGAGCTCGAACCTCTCGGTTAATGAATGGGGTGCCATTGTCAGATATAATACATCGAGGGATGCCGAAACGACAGATGACGTCGCGTAAGAAGTTGGAAACGGCACCTCCCGTGGCTCTCCGCAGAGGTACGGCTTCAACCCACTTCGTAAAGCGTTCAGTAGCAACCATGATCCATGAATGGCGTCTGGACGGCGGGTGGATGGGGCCGATGAGGTCGAGGGCCCAAGAATGAAATGGCCACGGTGCTGAGATCATGTGCAAGTCGGATGCTGGCGAGTGTATCCTGTCGGCGTGCCGCTGGCAGGGTTGGCAGCGTCGGACATGCGAGATGGAGTCGGATTCCATAGTCGGCCAATAATACCCCAATCTTAGTAATTCTGCATACAGCTTCTGGGAGCCTTGATGTTCACCACAATCACCATTGTGTACTTCGTTAATGACCTTGACCACTTGGGCACCTTGCAAGCATCGCAGGGTGCGTCCCGAAAATCCCTTGCGAAATAACTCGCCTTCCGTCACAAAATACCTGACTGCCTTGCGCTTGATGGATCGTGCTGAGCCGCGGTCAGGTGGTAGAATCCCGTGGGATAGATACTGGATGAAAGGCTGGCGCCAGTCACCCTCGATGTCAATGACAAGAGCTTCGGCACCGTCGGGTGCATACAAGCACTCGGGACAATCCTTTTGTATATCCGAGGCGTCCTTGGCCATGGATGGCCAATATAATCCCATACGCTGGAGGCGACGATACAGAGGGGGACCGTCGAGGCCACAACACTTCTGGTGGCCGAGCTGTAATTTGTGTTTTGCCTCTTCCGGTGCCAAACATCTTGCTAGAGTGCCTCCGGGACACCGCCTGTATAAGACATCTCCCATCATTGAAAAGTCTGTAAGGGTGGAGGCATGAGCAAGAGATGGCGCTTTAAGTTTGTCGATAATAGGTTGCCTCCAATCGTCCGCAGTAACGTCCCTCGGGACTAGGTTCAGTGCTGTGCATGGTTCCATTCTCTTGACGATGGTTAGCATCCGTTGTTCACCATCGACCTCTATCTTTGACGCGATCGTGGCCAAGCAGTCCGCATGTCTGTTGTGGCACCTATTGTGATGTTCATACTGGACATGACCGAGTCTTCCTTCCAAGTGTTGCACCAAGGCACGATAAGGTGCCAAGGCTGGTTCTTTGACCGCGAACTCCCCGTCCGCCTGCTTCATGACCAGATTTGAATCTCCTTTCACACACAGCGCCTTAGCCCCCATACTGACGGCGATCATGAGGCCAATGACAAGTGCCTCGTATTCAGCTTCGTTGTTAGACACCGGGAATGCAAGTTTGAAGGATAATGAAGTGGTAACACCGTCTGGTGCCCGCAAGACTATGCCGGCACCCCCTTGCCGGAGGGGCGTGCCATTGGGACCTTTGCTAGTGGCAGAGCCGTCGAATTCAAGCGTCCACAGTCCATCGATGTCGGTGATCAGGGCTGTCTCCTCCCCAGGCAGTTGATCCGATATCGGTTCACATTGTTGGCGTGGGAAGAAGGCCAGGAGGTCTGCGAGTGCTTGGCTCCGCAGAGCTGTAGGATTCTTGATAGATAAACCGAATTCGGCCAGCAGCAACCACCGTGTGAGTCGGCCAGACAGGGCGGGACGCGTAAGCATGTAACGGAGCGGGTCAGCCTTGGTGACGAGTGTGATCTGATGCGCCAGAAAGTAATGTCTGAACTTCTGTGAGGCGTACACCAAGGCTAGACAGTGTTTCTCGAGCTCGGAGTAGTTGGCTTCGGGCCCTCTGATCACTCTACTGAGGTAATAAACAGGACGCTCGACACCTTCGACTTCTTGGGCAAGCAAAGCCCCGATGGATCTGGGTGTGGAAGTCAGGTAGAGTAGGAGTGGGATGCCCCGTTGTGGTACGACCATGGTTTGCGGTGACATGAGGACCGCCTTAATCTGTTCAAATGCTTGCCGTTGGGGCGCGCCCCAATTCCATGGTGCGCTTTTACGCGTCAAGTGTTGAAATGGCGTAATGAGCTCGGCCAGTGCGGGTATGAAGCGTCGGAGGTAAGAGACCTTGCCGAGGAAGCTCTTCAGTTGCTTTGTGTTCTTGGGGGGGGGCATTTCTTGGATGGAGGCTGCTTTCGAGGGGTCAACGTCGATGCCCTGTCGACTGACCAAGAACCCGAGGAACTTGCCGGAGGAGACTCCGAAGGCACATTTCAATGGATTCATCCGCATGTTATACTGGCGGCAACGATCAAAGACCGCTTGAAGGTCGGTGAGGTGATCACTTTCCTTCCTGGATTTGATAATAAGATCGTCGACATAGTCTTCCACAGTACGGTGTATCATGTCATGGAATATTGCTGTCATAGCCCTTTGATACGTAGCACCCGCATTCTTGAGGCCGAAAGGCATAACTTTCCAACAAAAATTACCCATAGGAGTGCGGAAGGCTGTCTTGGCGCTGTCGTCGGGGTTCATGCGAATCTGATTATAACCTGCGAACCCATCCATGAAAGATAAAGTTTCATATCCGGCGGCGGCCTCCGTGAGCATGTCGATATTGGGTAGTGGAAACTCGTCCTTGGGGCACGCCTTATTCAAGTCCCGAAAGTCGATACAGACGCGGACTTGGCCATTCTTCTTTTGTACAGGGACGACATTAGCCAGCCAAATAGGGTGAGTGATAGGTTCGATGAAGCCTGCGTGCAGGAGGCGTTCAATCTCTTGCTTGATTTTCAATTCGAGCTCGGGGCGGAATGTCCGCGGGTGCTGTCGGCTAGGGATGGATCCGGTAGCAATGTTGAGATGGTGTGTGACTAAGGCAGGATCCAGTCCGGGCATCTCATTGTAGCTCCATGCCAAGACATCACGATACTCGTGCAGGAGGGAAACCAATTCCTCTCTTCGGCCGGGGGCGAGTTTTGTGCCAATGTAGGTGTGCCGCGGTTCTTCGCCCGGGTCGGCCAGGTTGATTTCTTCAATATCTTCAGCCTGAGGTCGAGGGCCGTCCTCATAGCAAGGTGGTGCCGCGCCGGGGGTGAGGTCAGGATCTGGCTGGCAATGCTCGGCCGTGCGGCACCATTCAGTCTCTCCAAGGGGGTCGGGGTCGAGGGGGTCTGAGGAGGGACCGCCTGGAGCCCCTGCATACCGTCATAATTGATAGATGATCTTGCCGTCCTTGACGATACGTCGAAAGGCCGGCTCAGCCTTTTGCTTCTTGGACCTGGGGGAAGAAGGGGGGAATTGGTCGTGGCAGCAGGCGGAAGCGGTGGGGTTGACCCATTATTCTTGTTACTTCTCCCGGTTTTGTCCTTGGGAAGCTTGTCCCCGCACAGCTCATCCCAGGTCGGCAGCCTGGTAGAATGTACATGAGTAGCATTCTCCCCATCCTCGGCGAAATTAGTGAAGAAGGAGGCCTCGGCGAAATAAGACTCGGCGCATTCAAAGGGGGCTTTGGTTGCAGGGATTGTCATTGCTACCTCATGTCCCGTAGAACCGGCTACCAGCTTCACACATTGATGGTATGTTGAGGGAACGGCCTTGTTGACGTGGATCCATGGTCGCCCGAGCAGGAGGTGAAAGGCAGACTCGCTGTCTATTACGTGAAAAGTAGTGTCGCGACGGACAGTTCCGACCATGAGGTCGACAGTGATATGGCCGAGGGTCGACTGAGGACCCTGTCCAAAGCCGGTAATATTGACGGGTCACGGATGATTTTCCTTGGGGGAATGCCGGCCTGTTGCAGGGTGATGAGGGGTATGATGTTGATCGAGGCGCCGCAATCAACCAAGGCACGACGGAAGCCCGTGCCATTAACAGTACACTCTAAAAACAGCGGCCGATTGTGATGCTCGACCGGCGGCGAGTCTTCATCCGAGAAGACTAAGGCCGTGGAGGGGATGTGACGTAATTCAGCCTGGGCGGCGAAGCATTCGGGACCGAGGCCGGTGGTGACCTCGAGCAGGCAATTGGAAAGGTAAGTCCGGGCGGCGGGTGAAAACCCCATTTCATCAAAAAAACTTTTGATCTTCGTCATCTGTCGAAGGGAAGGCATCGACTGCTTAGCTGGAGGAGGCACGAGGGTCAGTGTGGGCTCTGCCGGGGCTTCGTGGATTACAGGCTCGACATGGTCAGTGACAGCCATAAGGGCCTGGTGCTCCCTACTGTTGCGATGCGGTGGGTAGGGATCTTTGCGCACATCGTTGTTTTTCCGTAGCTGCAGGTCGCCCGACGCTACCTTCCTTGCAAAGATGGTTCGCAGTGCATTGCAATCTTTGAGCGGATGGCCAAGGGCTCGATGGAAAGGACAGTAGGTGGGCCTGGCCTTTTCTTCGTCTGTGATATTGGTCCGCATTGGTGGCAGTTGGAAATTTTTGTCATGCGCCACCCATTCGGCCAAGAGTTCCTTCACTGTATTCAGATCACAGGGATAGTCAGGTGCAGGTCTTTGTTGCCTTCGCTTGTCGGAGCCTTGGTTCACATCTGGAAGCTGACGCTTGAAGCCTGCATAGTTGTTGTTGTCGTTGCTACGTTGAGTGATAGGTGCATCTGCTGAGGCCAACAGCGTACTTTGCGGTCGAGGCTTCCATGACTTGACAGGACCAACTGTCTCGTAAGTTCGTCGGGCTGTCTCCTTGAGGTGTCCCCATGACCTTAACTGTAGGTTCTCGATATGCACTCGGTAGACGTCAATCATATTTTTGATGCATATGGGAACCAACGTTTCGTCTTTGCTGAAATCTGTGCACTCAAGGCACTTGAGATGAAAACGATGCACATATTTATTCAAGTCTTCCCCCTGGTTCTGGCGAATGCCAGCAATATCAACGATAGTCACGCGCTCGGTCTCGTAATGAAACTTGTCTAAGAACAGCTGGACCATGTCGTTCCAGGTGTGGACGGTCCCTGCGGGGATCTGGTGATACCAAGTGTAAGCCAAGCCCGTAAGGGACTTGTGGAATTCTC
The DNA here is from genome assembly GCA_033070095.1 of Escallonia herrerae. Taxonomy (NCBI): domain Eukaryota; kingdom Viridiplantae; phylum Streptophyta; class Magnoliopsida; order Escalloniales; family Escalloniaceae; genus Escallonia; species Escallonia herrerae. The sequence goes on along the minus strand of JAVXUP010003908.1, from coordinate 40,293 downwards.
TCAACTTTAAGCTGCTTCCTGTACCATACTGCTCCAAGGAGCCTGCGAACCTTGTTAGATGTTCACGGGCGTTTCCCTCACGTCCGTTGAAGAGCACAAAGTTTGGTTGCTTGTACTTGAGGGGGTAGGGTGCGATGGCGATATCATTGGCGTACGGGGCGTGTCCGGTTAGACGGGTTGAGGAGTCCGGCTCGGAATTCCTCGACAGGCGACGGACAAGGGCTTCCAAATCTGACCGAGTGACATAGTTGGAGGATGGTGCCTCATTGCCGGTCAAGGGGTGATGACCGCCTGGTGCGTCGCGAGCCCCCGAGCCCCCAGATGGCACGGCTTGATGAACGGGGACATGGGAGGGTTGGTATAGTGCAGGTGCTGGCAGGGGCAGCTGTGCAGGGGCGAGTGTGGGTTGGCGAGACATGCCTATCACTTGGCCGGGGGTTTGGTGTTGCTCAATTGGATAGGGATTAGGTTCCATCTCGATGGAGTCATGCGTTTCGGAGGAGCTTCTTGCCGGCGTCAGATGAGATGGTGTGACAGCGGGGAGAATCTGCTGCAAGACTGGCCCGAGATCCGTGTGTAGCTTGCGGGGCGGCACTGCAGAAGGAGATATGTCGGCTACCGGCAGCGAGGGTGTTGCGAGCCCTACCGCCAAGGGTCTAGATATCCAAGGCGGCGGTAGTCGCGACACTGGGGCCGGGGCGATGTCAAAAGCTGGCCCCGGTCCTGAAGGCTGGATTGATGGAGCGGCCTGCTGTGAGGACAGGGCTTGTATGGATTTTTGCATCTCCATAATGGCGGCTAGTAGAGTGGTCTGTGAATCTTGCAGAGTGGTGATGGTTGGAGTGAGTTGCTGGATGGCTGCATTTACGAGCACTTGCACGTCGGGGGTAGTGGTTGGCAGCTGGTCTCGGAGCCGCGTGGCGCTAGTCTCTTCCTGATCACCGAGGTGGTGTTCTTGCATGGCGGGGTTGGGTCCTTGGCTGGTTGCCCTAGTAGCTCTCCGTTGCACAGGCATAATGCCTAAGTCCGGAAGGTGTGCAAACCGCAATACGATGCTCACCTCCCCAGCGGAGTCGCCAAAATGATGATGCGGAAAATGGTTCGATGCTACGTGGAGGTGCCACAAAGGATGCGGTCTGAGTCAGCTTCCAGGTAGGCAACGCGGGAGACAGCAAGGACGGCGTAAGGGCCGAGGGCAAGGCTCCCCAGACAGGTCGTGAGGGCTGGCAGCGCTGCGCAGGCAGGGTGACGATGAACAGGACCGACAGTCTACAGTCCGTGACAAGGGTGCAGTCGAGGGTCCGTAGACGGGAGTTCAAGTGTATTTCTCTCACTAGAATTCCAGAGAGAATGTCTTTTTAGAGAGAGAAAGTGAAAAGTCCAAATGAGAGAAAAGATCCTTGAAAAAGCTCCAAAGTCCACTATTTATAGGCAAAAATGTGCATGTGTCATAAGTTGACATGTGTCACCCCCTGGGAACGACACGTCGCCAGGGGGCCAACGCACTGACCCTCCGTTGGACTGCCGGTCCCTAAGTTCGTGCTGCCCTGCCCTTGCAACATCTCTCTGCCTGTCTGAGGAGACTGATCATGCCGCGGTAGCATGGTCAGAGTAGCCCGTTGCCCCAGCCTCCAGTCCAAGCCCTTACTGAATCCCACAGGCCTGGCAGCGGTGGGGAAGACCCGACGCCCAGCTGCCAGGTGGACTAGGCAAGATGCCCTTCCGAAGACCTGCTCCCATCTCGGAGTGACCCGGGGGTCATAGTCCTTAGGGGTGCCGACGCGAGCCCCCAGTGCCAGAGCACGTAGGCCAGTCACGCAGGCCCCTGGCGGAGATAGTGTCCCTGGAGGAGTAGCCCATGCCCAAGCAATAAATGATTGCAGCGCATGGGGCGCGGTTGAGTGCGGGCGACGAGGGTCGCAGAGTGATCTCCGAGCGACGAGGGTCGTTGCGTGGATGGCGCGCGACCGTGAGCGACGGTTGCATGGCGACAGAGCGGCCACAAGTGACGGTCATCGAGACTACGAGCGACGGTCATCGCGACGAAGGAGCACGGCCGAGAGCGACGGTCGTCGCGACTATGGCGGAGCGCGGCCGCGAGCGACGGTCGTCGTGACAACGAGCGACGGTCATTGCGACGACGGAGCACGGCCGAACCCTTTCTTCCACTCTCCATCATCTGTACCAACTATCTTCATACTCCATATCTCACCTACATAGTCTCCACAACAATACAAACAAAAAATTTTACGCTACAAGATCGGTGGATAACCGCTAGAAGATCGGTGGATTTTTCTTTATAAGTCAAAACAAGTAAGTATTTTGAATTTTCTTATAATTCAATGTTACTTTCAAAGTTCAAAAATAGTCATTGTAGACTCAAATCGAAGATAACAAAAATACAAATTGAAAGAAACAAAAATCAGATCAATCGGAGATCGGATGAGCGGTATTACATTTATAGATTCCAAAATAGCGATTTTTTAGGGGGTCAAAATTAGGATTTTTCACGAATTTATAAAAAATAGCTAGAGCTAGATTTTGCCAAAGTACAAAAAAGAGACCCTAGTTATTTTTAAAAGATCTATATCAGGGAAAATTTTCAGATTTTTCCAAAGACTGGAAAGGGGTTAACTGATACGGGGAACCTTGTAACTTTGTAGTGTAATTTAAAATATCAAGCCAGCGCGATTTCGCGCGAAACTTTTATGAGAACCCTAGGATGTTGGGAAGTTCCATCCCCCAGGAATTCGGGCCATTCCGAAGTCGTTAGCTATTTTTTGGCCGAACGGGCTTTTAAGCGCTCGATCCGGACACCGGTTCGGGATTTTTGGGCAAAAGTCCGTAGAATACTTTTTAGATCAAGAATGAATTCGGAGAAGCTTAAAATAGCATTTCAAAGCACTTTTGAGATTGTTCTGATGCCAGGGGCATTTTGGTAATTTGCCACCCCGAGAGGGGTATTTTGGTAATTTTACGGTGTTAAGTTTTTCAAAGGACTTTTTAGTCCAGAAATGTAAGTAAAACACCTGAAAGGTTGTTTTGAAGCTGGTTTGGGGCGTTAGGGTGATAATGAACCCCTAGGGGCATTTCGGTAATTTGCCGCTCATCGGGGTTATTTTGGTAATTGAACGTTGTAACACAACTGGAGGAAATAGTCTTTATGTAAGACACCCGAAAAGTTATTTTAAAGTTGTTCTGAGATGTTTGTTGGGTCGATGGCTGCCAGGGGTATTTTGCATAAGTTGGGGGTGTTTTGGTAACTCATCCCCTTTAAAATTTGATAAAGGAAATATTTGGTATATAATTGATGTAATACATTTAAAAAGTAGTTTTAAAGCGATTTTGAGGTGTTGGGGTTGTAGCGGCCATCAGGGGGTATATTGCTAAATAACCACGTTGGCGCTAAATTTTAGGGAACTAGCGTAATTAAGCGTTCGGAGTGGTGAGAAGTGAGGAATTGTTTTAATACATTGAAATAATGAGATAATGACTATTGCTAATGCGTTGGTAAGCTAGGTTAAAGATCCATTTATAGTTTTGGAATGTAAATATTATGGATGCTAAGTTGGTTTACGATTATATTTTGTTCTTAGATATATGGATTTCAACGCCGGACCTCATGATACATCAATCCTATACGATGACGATGACCACGTCGCGAGGCACGTATTTGACGGTGTCGATAGGGGTGTTTTGGAAACAATTCAAAGCACAAGTCACCACGATGAGTGGGTACTAAACGAGGAACAAATACAACTATTACACCGTCAAAATTTATCTATGTTCACCGATCCCGGGATTTGGTCTCGACACGACGATTGCCTTATATCCGCTCTAGTTGAACGATGGAGGAGCGAGACGAACTCATTTCACTTCCGGTTTGGTGAAATGACTATTACATTAGAGGACGTCGGATTTATACTTGGAATCCCATGTCACGGCAAACCCATTACTTCGAGCAAAACGTCTGCATCCATAGCGAAGATGGCTAGGCAGTATTTCCCGGGAATTCCGAGGGAAGCTCTTACAACGAACGGCATCAAACTTAAATGGCTGAGAGAGCAGTATGGCGTGCTACCGGATGAATACACTCCTCACGATTTCGTGACGTATACGAAAGCATTCCTTCTGTATATTATTGGAGCCATATTACTTCCGACGCATTCGAAAAACACGGTGCATCCGAAGTATATGGTGTTCTTGGAGGATCTTGAGGAGGTATACTCGTATTCGTGGGGTTCAGCTGTCCTTGCGCACCTATATCGAGCACTGCACAAAGCTACGAGAAAGAGTGCCAAGTCCATTGCCGCCTGCCTCACTCTATTACAGGTTTGAGCATTTATTTTCTTGGTTGACGTGTCAATATATTCGTGCATTAATGTGCTAATTCCAGATAATGTTTGCATTCACAGGTTTGGTCTTACGAGAGGCTACCCACGGGTCGTCCACAACCGCGGGAATATTCCGATGAGACGTGGCCTAGGGTGTGGGCCTGGGGGCCTACGACCAACCGGAGGAGACGGGTAGACCCGCACCACCATCTAAAGTTCTATCGGGGGGAACTAGAGATACTCAATGCATCCCAGGTGACGTGGCAGCCATATAGCAAGGTGATGCATCGGTTGGATGAGTGGTGTTGGCAACTTCCGGTGTCGTACGTGCTGGCAGGTTTGGTTCGGGTGCCGCTTATTCACTTCGAAGTATGTGAGTTTCAGATGCCCGATCGAGCTATGAGGCAAGCTGGCTGTCTACAAGGGATACCAAAACCCGCTGTAGACATGCGGCCATACAGGAGTGGTCGAGGGCCGAACTTCGAGGTGCCTGATGCCTTGAATTTGTTGAGTGACGAGGTGCAACAGTGGAATACTTGGCAAGAAACATATGATAGCCTTGTATCGCTGAAGGCCGACAGCATCAGCATTGAGGAGTACCTGTAATGGTTTCTCAAGGTGACGCGCACGAGGGTGAATCGCCCTTCCCAGGCGAGGAAGACATCGTATGCGCCACGTGAGATCTATGACCAGTTCTGGGCATTGAACATTGTAAGTCATGCTAGTGTTGTTTCAATTTTTATTTGCGCACCTTATCTACCATGCCTGAAATGATTAGCCATATTTTGTATGCATGTTTTTTAGGTTGACCAGGGCACTGAGGTGTTCAAGCAGCTGGAGGGGTTTGACTGGTTTGTCGCGCAGGCTCCTGACAATCTCAAGAGGTCCATTGAGAGGTACAAGACTGAAGTTCAAAACTTTAGTCTTGCGTACCGGGGTTACCAAAGGGAGCCGTCAAGTCGCTTGCCTCCTGACGCGTATGACTATCAGCCCCAGAGTCAGGTGTGGGAGTCGTCTACTCGCTTGCCTCCTGACGCGTACGACTCTCAGTCCCAGAGTCAGGTGTGGGAGCCGTCTACTCGCTTCCCTCCTGACGCGTATGACTATCAGCCCCAGAGTCAGGTGTGGGAGCCATCTACTCGCTTGCCTCCTGACGCGTACGACTCTCAGCCCCAGATTCAGGTTACCCAAGTAGGAATCCAGGCATCGCGCCCAAGCATCCGGTCGGATAAAGGACAATCGACGAAGCCATTGAGTCCGGCTAAAAGAGATTGGATCGACCGGCACTACTTTGGACATGAGCCAATCGCTACAGCAGACTTTCCTGTTGCTTCATTCCTAGCTCACTCTGATCTAAGACTGTTGGCGCCGAACACAGATATTTCAAATTTTCTCATTGACGCTTATATAGATCTGCTGCGTGTTAGAGAGCTAAATTATAACCCCTGCCAAACTTTGAAGCTCAACATGTATGCCTCTTTTGTTATCCCCCTTCATGGTGAATAGCATGAAGGAGTTCACAGAATGGAGGAGAAAGCGAGGGACAAGCAAGGGTGAATGGCGACCATCTGCAAACGTGCTTTCATACTTAAACGTGGACTATCAATGTCACACAGCTGAGGCGAACCTAATCATGCTACATGCTCTTCATGCAAGCCACTTCTTCCTATTAGTTCTCTTTCCAGAGAATAAAGTGGTCCACATATACGATAGCCTAAGGGAAGACGGACCTAGTCGGCAGCTGGTGCAGATGTACTCCACGTACATCAATGCGGTGGTTAGTTTATATCTTGACCTTCGCTCATAGTCTATTCTTCTTGTTACATAGGCTTGATAACCTTTTTTATGAATTGGATGCAGACTACTATCATTCCACTAGCGTGTCGACATTTTAAGGGGGAAGCCACCACGAGCAAAACAATGATAGATTCCTTGGACGGTCGTGACGATAAAAAACCGACCAAAGCAATATAACAGTCATGATTGCGGGATTTACGTCCTCAAGTACATGGACTACATAGCTCGCTCAGATGTGCTCGAATATGATACGTGGTCTCGAAACGATGCCTTGACGTTCAGATATAGGATAGCTTGGGAGCTGAAAAAGGGTGTAACTAGACGCCTTCCTTACCATTATCCTGAGATGTAGTAGGCGTTCGTATGTTTTATTATTACTATTGTTGGATTTTGGATATTAAGGTTTGAAATTGAATTAGCCTTATTATTACTATTGTTCGATTTTGGACACTGGGCTAACTAGCGTGCCTAAGGTGCAATGAGAAAAAAAAAGTGACAAAAAAAATTACGTAATTTTTCGGAAGTTATGAATTGGCCCTAAAGTGTGCCCGAACAGGCCCTTCATAGGAGAACCCAAAAAATAATGTGTCTCATTTTTTTTCGAAATTGATACAAATGGGCTAACTAGCGTGCCTAAGGTGCAATGAGAAAAAAAAAGTGACAAAAAAAATTACGTAATTTTTCGGAAGTTATGAATTGGGCCCTAAAGTGTGCCCGAACAGGCTCTTCATAGGAGAACCCAAAAAATAATGTATCTCGTTTTTTTCCTGAAATTGATACAAATGGGCTAACTAGCGTGCCTAAGGTGCAATGAGAAAAAAAAAGTGACAAAAAAAATTACGTAATTTTTCAGAAGTTATGAATTGGGCCCTAAAGTGTGCCCGAACAGGCCCTTCATAGGAGAACCTAAAAAATAATGTGTCTCGTTTTTCTCCAAAATTGATACAAATGGGCTAACTAGCGTGCCTAAGGTGCAATGAGAAAAAAAAAAGTGACAAAAAAATTACGTAATTTTTCAGAAGTTATGAATTGGGCCCTAAAGTGTGCCCGAACAGGCCCTTCATAGGAGAACCCAAAAAATAATGTGTCTCGTTTTTTTTTCCGAAATTGATACAAATGGGCTAACTAGCGTGCTTAAGGTGCAATGAGAAAAAAAAAAGTGACAAAAAAAATTACGTAATTTTTCGGAAGTTATGAATTGGGCCCTAAAGTGTGCCCGAACAGGCCCTTCATAGGAGAATCCAAAAAATAATGTGTCTCATTTTTTCCCAAAATTGATACAAATGGGCTAACTAGCGTGCCTAAGGTGCAATGAGAAAAAAAAAGTGACAAAAAAAATTACGTAATTTTTCGGAAGTTATGAATTGGGCCCTAAAGTGTGCCCGAACAGGCCCTTCATAGGAGAATCCAAAAAATAATGTGTCTCATTTTTTTCCCAAAATTGATACAAATGGGCTAACTAGCGTGCCTAAGGTGCAATGAGAAAAAAAAAGTGACAAAAAAAATTACGTAATTTTTCGGAAGTTATGAATTGGGCCCTAAAGTGTGCCCGAACAGGCCCTTCATAGGAGAACCCAAAAAATAATGTGTCTCATTTTTTTCCCAAAATTGATACAAATGGGCTAACTAGCGTGCCTAAGGTGCAATGAGAAAAGAAAAAGTGACAAAAAAAATTACGTAATTTTTCGAAAGTTATGAATTAGGCCCTAAAGTGTGCCCGAACAGGTCCTTCATAGGAAAACTCAAAAAATAATGTGTCTCATTTTTTTTTTTTGAAATTGATACAAATGAGCTAACTAGCGTGCCTAAGTTGCAATGAGAAAAAAAAAGTGACAAAAAAAATTACGTAATTTTTCGGAAGCTATGATTCCACAAACCAAATCACAAATTTAAACATTATAAAAGTTCAATTTATACAACTGAAACATTAACCCTAACACTCATCATCATCGTCGTCCTCCTCGACCATACTGTCAGGCTCGATACCTAACACTTTATAATGGTTTCTCTTGTCATGATCAGTCATCTTATTACACAACGCACACTTTCGCAATTTTTTTTGACCCGTTGCTTCTTCAATCGGATTCTTCATGCGTATTGCTCGTTTTCGCCCTTTTGTTTGAGAAATAATCGGATCAAAAATGTCGTCCTCCTCACCTTGAAGGCTAGTGCCGTCAATGACTGGCTGTGAAGCTCATTTGAATCTACCGGCTGGAGTCGTCCGACTAGTCGGAGTGTCCCGTCTTTCTGGTAATGCCATCCTAAATTGTGCAAGGTTAGCCTTATCCCGTGCGGCTGCTTCAACTTGATACCTGTACCCATCAAATGTTGACGCTGCATCCAATGATAAACCGTGCATGATGTTACAAAGGTGATTATATCGCAGCGTCTCAGATTGCTCGAAATCAACTGAAACATTGGGCACGTAAGGAATGTGACCGTGGACTCTATTGGCTTCCTTCGTCCATCGTTCCAAGATATACTGTGGAGGGATTTCACGAGCATTCTTGGCGCTAAAAACCCTCAACGCGTGTCGACAAAGTATACCTTTATGCTCAAACAGTTGACAGTTGCAATTAACCAACCCGGTATCCATACAAACTGCTACGGTAAAATGTCTTCTGCTCCTCGGAGCCGACGAAGAGCACGGATTGGCGAAATTCGTCACATTTGTCAAAGCATAAACCTTGATCACTCTGGCGGAATACTCGTGCAACTTTGTCATGCTATATTGATTCGACTTTAGTAGTTCCTCTTGAAACTGTCTAAACATTTCCTTGGTATAGACTTGAGCCGCATGAGCCTCCAAAGGTGAAAAAACTACTATGGCTCTTTCTCTGTAAACTGTAGCCGCGTCGGCTTCTCTCTCAAGGAAAAATTGCTTGTCAAGGGCTTTCTGCATCTCTAGTACGAACTCTGTTATACTTGAAGAATGGCCTACGTACCCATCAAAGAATGCATTCATACCTTCGCTTCTCGAGGTCGTAGTCATTCCGGCTGCAAAAAACTTCTTGGTGTAGGCACCGACCCACTGTGTCTTGATCTCATACAACGATTGTAACCATTCATGATTGTGCAAATGGTAGTCATCCATTAACTTGGCCCACCTCTCCTCGAACACGTCTACCGTCAACAATTTCTTCACACATGTATTAAAGTCAGTCTTGAATGTCGGATGGTTTGCATATACATTGTGAAGCCATTCGGGATTTTTGTTGCTTATGTGCCATGTGCACAGGCCATGGTGAGTATCTGGAAGGACCTTAGCGATTGCATTTTTCATTGCCAGATCTTGGTCGGTGATGATGGTCTTTGGAGGAATATGATACATTGCTTTAAGCCACGTTTCAAATAACCACATAAATGACTCCTCCGTCTCATCCCTAAGCAGGGCAAAGCCAAACAAGATTGACTGATAGTGGTGGTTCACCCCGGTGAACAGAGCAAAAGGCATAGAGTACTTATTTGTGCGGTATGTGGTGTCAAACGTCACAACATCCCCAAAATTTTGGTAAGCAGCTCTAGAACGGGCATCCGCCCAAAATATAGTACTAATGCGGTTCTCATCATCCAGTTGGAGACTATAGAAAAAGCCAGGATTCTCACTCTGAAGGTGCCTGAAGATATCAAGTGTAGCTTGAGAATCACTCTTACCGAAAGACTCTCTCCTCTGAGCACGAAGTTCATTTCGAAGGTCTACTTCGTTGAAACTCAACTTGTCAATCCCCCCAGCCTGGCTTGAGAAAACCCCCATCATGCTAGAAGGTGGAATTTTAGCCTCGGCCATTGTAAATATCAGTTGTCTGTGTGCCGCGCTTATTTCTCGGTGTTGATGAATTTGACCAATCTTACTAGGGTCATCAACTGATGATTATGGCTCAACTCCACTCCAGTCACAACCCAATGGCTTTCATTTTTCCGGTGTACTGCATATACATGGGCCTTGCAGCTAGTACCCGAAAATGGCCTCCAGTTGCATCCTTATTTATACTGAAATCTAAAAAATAAAAATTATATCATTCTCAACAAGTCATAGAATTAAATAAAATAAAAATAAAGACTCTTTCCTCCAGTTGTGTTACAACGTTCAATTATCACCCGATGAGCGACAAATTATCGAGATGCCCCCGAGGGTTCATTATCACCCTAACGCCCCAAACCAGCTTCAAAACAACCTTTCAGGTGTTTTACTTACATTTCTCGACTAAAAAGTCCTTTGAAAAACTTAACACCGTAAAATTACCAAAATAACCCTCTCGGGTGGCAAATTACCAAAATGCCCCTGGCATCAGAACAATCTCAAAAGTGCTTTGAAATGTTATTTTAAGCTTCCTGAATTCATTCTTGATCTAAAAAGTATTTTACGGACTTTTCGCCCAAAAATCCCGAACCGGTGTCCGGATCGAGCGCTTAAAAGCCCGTTCGGCCAAAAAAATAGCTAACGACTTCAGAATGGCCCGAATTCCTGGGGGATGGAACTTCCCAACATCCTAGGGTTCTCATAAAATTTTCGCACGAAATCGCGTTGGCTTGATATTTTAAATTACACTGCAAAGTTACAAGGTTCCCCGTATCAGTTAACCCCTTTCCAGTCTTTGGAAAAATCTGAAAATTTTCCCTGATATAGATATTTTAAAAATAACTAGGGTCTCTTTTTTGTACTTTGGCAAAATCTAGCTCTAGCTATTTTTTATAAATTCGTGAAAAATCCTAATTTTGACCCCCTAAAAAATCGCTATTTTGGAATCTATAAATGTAATACCGCTCATCCGATCTCCGGTTGATCTGATTTTTGTTTCCTTCAATTTGTATTTTCGTTATCTTCGATTTGAGTCTACAATGACTATTTTTGAACTTTGAAATTAACATTGAATTATAAGAAAATTCAAAATACTTACTTGTTTTGACTTCATATATTTAAAGAAAAATCCACCGATCTTCTAGCGGTTATCCACCGATCTTCTAGCGTAAAATTTTTTGTTTGTATTGTTGTGGAGACTATGTAGGTGAGATATGGAGTATGAAGACAGTTGGTACAGATGATGGAGAGTGGAAGAAAGGGTTCGGGGAGGAGGGATTATAAAGAGAAAAAAGTGAAGGAGAGAGAAGAAAGAAGACAGAAAAAAAATTCGTGAGTGAGGGGGAAGGACACCACGTGGCATCACGGAAGGGGAAGGGGGGCCATGGGGAAGGGGGAAACATGGGGGGAAGGGGGGCCATCACGGGGGGGGGGGACACCACGTGGGGGGGAGGGGGGGCCATCACGGGGGACCGCAACTCTTTGTTGCGGTTGGCAGGGGGAAGGGGGGCCATCACGGGGGACCGCAACTCTTTGTTGTGGTTGGCATGCCAACCGCAACAAAGTGTTGCGATTGGGAATGGAGGGGGGAGGGGGACGGGCCACGTGGCGGGGGAGGGGGGGACTGGGCGATGTGGCGGGGGAAGGGGACACACGGCGGGGAAGGGGGCCAACCTCAACTCTTTGTTACGGTTGGGCATGGGGGGAGGGGAGGACGGGGGGAAGGGGGCCATGGGGGAAGGGGGAAAGGCCACGTGGAGGGGAAGGGGGACACGTGGCGGGGGAAGGGGGACCAACCGCAACTCTTTGTTGCGGTTGGGCATGGGGGGAGGACGGGGGGAGGGGGGCCATGGGAGAAGAGGGGACGGGGGGGAAGAGGGAAGGGGGAAGGGGGGAGTGGGAGGGGGGCACAACCGCAACAAAGAGTTGCAGTTGGCTTTTGAAACAAATGATGCCAACAGCAACTCTTATTTGCGGTTGGGCTTTTTCTCTCAATTATTCCAACCACAACACTTTGTTGCGGTTGGGTTTTTGTGAAGAAAAATTGCAACCGCTACAAAGAGTAGCAATTTGGTGGAGAAATAAGTTTTTTCCCACCGGTAGACAGGGATCGGCTCCCATATATATATATATATATATATATATATATGCAATGCTACATTTGTACCAAGGTGATTTCAAGCACAAAAAGTTAGTTCTTGTTCATGACTAATGGAAGATTGGATAATCAAAAGAATGCCTATTGACCTGAAATTTTATTGTAATTAGACAAGATACTCCATCACTTAACCCCGGTTTAAAGACTTGGCATTGATTAAGCATGAATAAAAGGATTAAAGTTGGAATATAATTGTCTTCAAGGAGGTATTAGGTGCCAAGATTATCACAGAAGCAAAGCCGAAAGTGTTGTTATTATTAAAATAAACTGGGGGGGGGGGGGGCATTAGTGGACCTAAAGAGAGGTGACTTGCCAAGGCTAAAAAGAGAACAATTCATTCAGAGTTTCTGAGAATGGGCCAAAAAGAGGTCACCCTTTACTTATTACTAGTACAATTATATCACTTTCTTAGCTTTATTTATTTATTTATTGTTCCCAACCTATTCTGGTCCCACCCAAAGGCCCACTTAGGGTTCCATTTCACATAACACGTCCGCACAAACAACAGGAAATTCAACGCCTCCAACAGGTCAATACGTGCACGCTCAAGTCACGTGCACTTCTCACCTTTGCTACGTGACTTCGTCACCAAGAAAATGATCCTTGTGCGACTGCTCATCACGCTACGACCGTCGCACTTCATCCTTCGCCCGTCGGCACACCTTGGCGTCAACTGAAGGAAGTCGGCCTCGGCCTTGGCCTTCCCCTTGGGGTCGGCCTCGGCCTTGGCCTACCACTTGGGGTCAGCCTCGGCCTTCCTCTGGGGTTGGCCTTGGCCTCCCCCAATGGTTGGCCTTGGCCTTCCCCCAAAAGGGTTAGCCTTTGGCTTCCATACTTAGCATCTTCACTACACTTCAAGGTCCCGGACATCACTCCGCGACCCCCGTTGCCCGGACGTCACTCCGCGACCCTCGTCGCGCTGACGTCACTCTGCGACCCCCGTCACCCGGAACTCATTCCGCGACCCCCGTCGCCCGGAACTCACTCCTCGACCCCCGTCGCCCGGAACCCACTCCACGACTCCCGTCGCATAGAACTCACTCCGCGACCCCCGTCTCCCGGACGTCACTCTGCGACCCCATTCGTCCGAAACTCATTCCATGACCCCCGCCGCCCGGACGTCACTCTGCGACCCCCATCACCCGGACGTCACACTGCCCAGGACACCATACTCACTCCGCGGCGTCCATGCATCACGCCACTAACACAGTCGCGCCCCCTGGCTCCCTGTCACATTACAGTGCCCTTGGCACCATACGCACTTCATCGCGCCCATGCGCCGCGCCACTGACAGAGTCACGCCCCCTGGTTCTCTGTCACACTACCATGCTCCTTGCATCGGTCCATCCTTTCACCATACCATGCGCACCTTGCCTTGGTCGTGGAACATGCTTCAACCCACTCTCCGGAGTGTGCAACATCATGCGGTGATAGGCGACTCCTCCCGGACACTATCTCCGTCAAGGAGCTCTTCAACTCCCATTCGGCCAGTCGGGTAGACGGCTCCTCCGGGATGCTACCTTGACTCGCTCTGAGTGCTCCGGCACAAGGACTAACCGCGGGGATAGGCGACTCCTTTGAGACACTATCTCCGCCAGGGACCTCTTCAACTCCCCTTCTGCCAGGTAGACGGCTCCTCCGGGATGCTACCTCGGCCAGTCAGGTAGACGGCTCCTCCGGGATGCTACCTTGACTCGCTTTGAGTGCTCTGGCACAAGGACTCACCGCGGGGATAGGCGACTCCTCCAGGACACTATCTTCGCTAGGGAGCTCTTCAACTCGCCTTCCGCCAGGTAGACGGCTCCTCCGGGATGCTACCTTGACTCGCTCCAAGTGCTCCGGCACAAGGACTCACCGCGGGGATAGGCGACTCCTTCGGGACACTATCTTTGCCAGGGAGCTCTTCAACTCCCCTTCCGCCAGGTAGATGGCTCCTCCAGGATGCTACCTCGGCTAGTCAGGTAGACGGCTCCTCTGGGATGCTACTTTGACTCGCTCCGAGTGCTCCGGCACAAGGACTCACCGCGGGGATAGGCGACTCCTCCGGGACACTATCTCTACCAGGGAGCTCTTCAACTCTCTTTTCGCCAGGTAGACGGCTCCTCTGGGATGCTACCTCGGCCGGCCAGGTAGACGGCTCCTCTGGGATGCTACCTCGGCCTACGGAATAGGCGACTCTTTCGAGACACTATCTCCGTCAGGGAGCTCTTCAACTCCCTTTCCGCCAGGTAGACTGCTCCTCTGGGATGATACCTTGGCCAGCCAGGTAGACGGCTCCTCCGGGATGCTACCTCGGCCTACGAAATAAGTGACTCCTCCAGGACACTATCTCCGTCAAGGAGCTCTTCAACTCCCTTCTGCCAGGTAGATAGCTCCTCCGGGATGCTACCTCGGCCGGCCAGGTAGACTGCTCCTCCGGGATGCTACCTCAGTCGGCCAAGTAGACGGCTCCTCTGGGATGCTACCTTGGCCTACGGAATAGGCGACTCCTTCGGGACACTATCTCCATCAGGGAGCTCTTCAACTCCCTTTTCACCAGGTAGACGGCTCCTCCGGGATGCTACCTTGACGTGTTCTGAGTGCTCTGGCACAAGGACTCACCCGCGGGATAGGCGACTCCTCCGGGACACTATATCCTCCAGGGTGTCTTCGTGACTGGCCTACGTGCTCCGGCACTGGGGTCTTGCGTCGGCACCCTATGGACTATGACCCCCGGGTCACTCCGAGACAGGAGCAGGTCTTCGGAGGGCATCGCACCTAGTCCGCCTGGCAGTTGGGCGTCAGGTCTTCCCCACCACTGCCAGGCCTGTGGGACTCTTCAAGGGCTTGGATTGGAGGCTAGATCAAGGGGTTCTCTGGCCACACTGACGTTGTGCGAGCCAGTCTTTCCAGACAGACAGAGCGAAGCTGTGCGGGGCAGGCGAGGTGAATATGCGATTCGACAATCTGTGGAGCACCGGCAGCTGTGGACCCCTCGGTGATGTGTCACTCCCGGGGAGCGCCACGTGTTGCGTGATGACATCATCATGTCAACCTCTATAAATAGAGGTCTTGAGAATTCATTTGAAGGATTTGGACATTTTCAGAACACTTTTACTTTCTCACTCTAGAGTCCTAGAGAGATAAACATACAGGACTCTGACTTTGGACCTAAGCATCCGACTGTGACTGTCATCGTATATTCATCCTTCGCCATCGCCCTCGCAGCACTGCCACCCTCAAGCTCTGTCTGGGAAGCCCTTGGTCTCTGCCCTTGCTCCACCTTTACTGTGTCTCACATCAACATACTTGGCATCTGACTCGGACTGCATTCCTTATGGCACCTCCACGTCGACTGCGAACCCACTTTCCTTGGCATCATTTATTTATGTGCCTCCAAGGAGGTTCAGTTCACACCAACCCCGACCCCTACGAAGCGCCGCCCATTTTTTTAGATTTTTTTGTTTTTCCCTTTCTGAAATACCCTTGAAACATTTTCGAAGATTACCATTTTACCCTAAGAAAAGAACGTTGCTGATGCTCAGACAAATTTAAAGCTATTTAATGGAACAAAAAGCTGACCGTGGGCTAGTGCAATTTAGGATCTGTTTGAAAATTAGCAGGAGGGCTCATATGCCACATGAAAATTATTTGCTGCGGCATTTAGGATCTGCTTGAAAATTAATTGATTTTCAATTTTTACTCTAATTTTATAAATTAAAAAAATACTTTTGACACGTAATTTTTGCTTTTTCCTTCTGTTTTTAAAACATAGCTGTATTTAAAAACTTCCATTTTAGAGTTTTGAGTTTCCAGTTTTGATTTTTGTTTTGAGAACCCTCCCCCCCTTGCCACGGCCGCTAGCCACCGTCGCCGGCCCCACCAAGCTCCACCACCCGCCACCACAACCACCACCGAAGAAAAAATTGGAAATACAAACTGGGTAATAAAACACCCATTTGTTTTTGTAAAAAATAAAAACTAAACCAGTTTTGATTTATAATTTTTTTGGAAACAGAAAATCAAAACTGTAAGTCATTTCAAATGCTACCTTCGTCAATAAAGACTCCAAAATTTTTTTTCCCCTTGTTTTCCTATAAACAGTAGAAGGTTCTCTTTGATAGTAAAGGGGTTTACAAAGTCGTTCCGACTGTTTGGCTGTTAACTAGCTGTGTAATCAACTCTTAATTTAAAGATAAAGAATGAAAACATCATCACAGTTAAATCTACAAATATCGAATTCAGGAGCGATCTATTGTACAGAAGCTCGTGACCTTGTCTTGCCTTGCTTCCTAATAACTTATAAGAGTGAAAAACAATATTAAAGTAACGTGTGTTATGTAAGATCGGCGCAGCCGCTATACTAATTTGCTCCAACCCTATCAGTGAGACCTCGCGCGGACAAAACACAAGGTGTCCCATGACTCTTCGAGGATAAGGTCATGCGGGATTAAGTCGAAAATTAGCAGTTATGTGGCTACGACCACGACAATAGTTAAAGCCTCATGTAAATTGCCATAAGACTAATGATCAAAACTTAGCTTTTCATACATCATAAACGCTCCACCTCGTGGCATGTGACACCTTCAAATACGGGAAAGGTCACACAACTTCTAATTGGCCATCGCAAGGGGTATCTTCAGAATCTGCTTATATACAGAGGTGGGGTAACCTATCTTCCAACCGCCCCACCGCTGACAGATGATGGCGCATGAGGCTTGTCTTACTATCACTTAACTACTATGGCATTTGGCCTTCTTACAAGAGCTTCAGCCTAGACTTAGGGTTCGTTTGACAAATTTTTTTTTTGGTTTTCAGTTTTTAAAGAGCAGCTTAATTTTATTTTATTTTTTATAAAAACAAGTGGGTGTTTGATAACCCCTTTTTTTTTAGATTTTTTTTTGGTGTTTGGTAACCCTTTTTATTTTGACTTTTTTTTTGATGGTTTACGGTGGAGGTGGTAGGGCGTAGCGGTGGTCGCGGTGGTGGGGGTGGTGGCCGACGGCCGGAGGTGGCTGCCTGCAGTCTCCGGCGGTGGTGGCCGGCGGCCTGAGGTGGCTGCCGGGGTGGTCGCCTGAGGTGGCTGCCGGCGGTGGGAGGGTGGTGGTGGTGGTCTAAAAAAAAACCAAAAGTGAAAAAAAAAACCAATTTTTGGAGTTCTTTTTTTTACTCTTCAGTTTAAAAATTGATTTTTTAAATTGAAAAAAAAATGGTTACCAAACGCTCTTTTTTTTTCAATTTTTAAAACTGAAAAAAAAGATGCGAAAAAAG
Organism: Escallonia herrerae; assembly: GCA_033070095.1. Taxonomy (NCBI): domain Eukaryota; kingdom Viridiplantae; phylum Streptophyta; class Magnoliopsida; order Escalloniales; family Escalloniaceae; genus Escallonia; species Escallonia herrerae. The sequence goes on along the minus strand of JAVXUP010003908.1, from coordinate 22,955 downwards.
AGTGTCAAACCTACCCTTAGCCCCGTTTAACTGGATTTTTTTTCTAATTTTTTTTAGTTTTAAAAATTGAAAAAAATAATTGCGTTTGGTATTTTTTTTTCTTTCAGTTTAGAAAATCAGTTATTAAATTAAGATTGTTTTTAAAAACTCAAAAAATGAGTTTCGATTTTCAGTTTTGTTTTTTTTTTCAGACCACCACCACCCTCCCACTGCCGGCAACCACCTTCCGGGGACTGCCGGTGGCCACCTCCGGCAATAACCGCCGGCGACGGTAACCACTAGCCACCGCAGCCACCACCATCGTCGGCCACTGCTAGAGCAAACCACCACAAAAAAAAAAAACTCAAAATAAAAACTGAGTAATCAAACACAAAATAAAAACTGGGTTATCAAACACCCACTTATTTTTGTTAAAAAAAATTTAACTGCTCTTTAATTTTTTTTGTGGCTAATTACACCTATATCCCTGAGGTTTGGGGATAATTACAGGTAAGAACAATAGTTTGGACAAATTACACTTATGTCCGTTGACCAAACGGAATCTTCAAAACCCTAACGGCTTTAAGAAAATGATTTTGATGCCCTTGACTTAAAAGGTTAATTTCTTTCAAATGCCATTACTTTCATTTCCCATTCTTTCTTTGTCCTTCATAAACTTAGGTAATTTTTGATTCAATTCCAAATCTACCCATAAGGGGCAAAAAATCAGCTCTAACTTAGCAGGTGAATCTCACGATTCTCTGTGAAATTGTGTAATTCCTTTGTTCGACAGAGAAGAGAGGGGACTACCGGCGGGGAAGGGGACTGCCGGTGAGGTAGGGGAAGGTACGACCTGCCACAGGTGAAACGGAGACTAGAGCAGCACAATTTGATGGAGAAATGGAGGTGGAATGGCCAGAACCGATGCTCCGAAATGATGAAAGAATCCCGGCTCCGGCCAAGCATGGCAAGAAAGGCAACCGAAATCTCATGAATTTCCTTTGCCCGTTATCTCCTCCACTTTTGAATGTGCCACTGGGTTTGTCGCTCGAAGAATGGGGCATCTGTAGCAGCAGTCAGTGCCACGGGCATGGGTGTGATCCCCGAATGAGGAAGTATGCTGCCAGCGGCGTGGGGCAAAGGAGCTGCTGGGGTAGGGCGAGGGAGGGGGCTGCTACAGGGGTAAGGTGGGGGAAGAGGAGATGTAGGGTGAAAGGCGACGTCGCCGGCAATGGAGGCGATGCGGGTAGGACATTGAACCGGTCAAATTTTCAGAACCCTAATTTTCAAATTAGGGTTCTGAAAAACTAATTTGAAAATTAGGGTTCTTATAAAAACCCTAATTCTAATTTGAACATTTAAAAATTATTTAGTATATGTTGCAAATGGCAGTATTGTCATTTTGAAAATACGTAACGACGACATCATTAAAAAATATACTTTTTGGACGGAACTCTAACGGATGGACACAAGTGTTACAAAATTAAACTTTTTGGTCACGGAATGTTACATTTTGAAACTTTGTGTCCTTAACTGTAATTATCTCCTAACCTCAGGAATATAGATGTAATTAGTCCTCTTTTTGCCTTAGTATAGATACGTTATTTTAGTTAATAAAAAATAATAAAGTACAGTAAAGGAAAAACCAATGATAATAATCAAGAGAAGAGAGAAAGAAAGATAAAAAAAATAGAGGAAAAACAAGATGAGAGAGAGAGAGTCATACTATACATTCTCGAGTGTCATAAAGTTAACCAGTCACAGGCTCACTGATGACATCTGTGACACGTCATTTCAGAACCTGTTAAAACATGTACGACACGCACAACTAAGAAGTACATTTGAACCTAGAATATATAACTAATGAAGTGTAAATATTGGATAAGCTATCAGATTTTACCGGTGCATCGATACGTAACCCAAAAAAAAAAAAAAAAAAAAGGCTTTTGAATGACAGAATGAAAGTAACTCCTTGATGTCTCGGCTAGAATTATGTGATGGTACCGGTAATGAGCTTAACACTCTTTTCTAGTTACGTTACTAGTAAACCAAAAACATAGAAGGGGGATAACTTCCGGCATAGCTGGGAATCCTTTTACTTGCTCGGTTGCCGCTGACGGAAAATCTCATCTCCCCGCGTCATTATTTCCTAACGTTGTTCACTTGGTCCTGCATCGACAAAATCTGCTTTAGACACAGAAAAGAGTGAGAAACTACAGTTTTGTTGCGGCATAATTCATGGGACTTTGCCGCGAAGTTAACGGCGTCAATATTGGAATCAACTCATTTACGGTGCTGAATCGCTAAAAGGTAACTTTTGGAAAATAGGCTTAGTAACTTTAAACTCATTCTTTGCTACAACTTTGCTCGGAATTCTCTTCTAAAGAAAGTCCTTTTTTTTTTTGGTTCAAATATGTGATTTGGTTCTAGCAATAATCAATCTGAAGTAATTTTACAACGTGCAACGTGAAGAAAGAGGGGGTGGTAGAAGCTCGTTCCTAAAGAAGCAGAGGTGGGATGGGAGTCCAAGACTACCATTGAAGCAATTATGGAAGCCCCCCCCCCCCCCCCTTTTTTTATAAAGTATCCATCATTTTTCTAACTAACTTTTTTTCTTTTTGTAGTTTTCTAGATATAAGATTAAGCATCAAACAAAACATACCGGAAAAAGACTCTGTTTGTCTATAAATTATAATATTCCGATGAAAATGCGCACTACATTTTAACGAGAGGGAAACGATGTAACTAAGTCTATTACAACTTACTTTCTTTACGGTTATTGAAAATTTGGTTATATATTGTTAAGAAACAAACCTAACCGAGCTTGGGCAAAGCTCAAATAATTTTTTCATATTAAACACAAATTTAATTGAGTAACTTTATCTTACGACGCGAGCATGAGTTGAACTTTACAAAACAGATAAATAATTAAAGACACTAACACAAGTAAAGTTATATATATATATATATATATATATATATATATATATATTAAAGGTAAAACGTCTCAAGTCATGATTAACTAGAGCATCATATATGTAGTCGTGTCAAGAAAAGTAAGCACATGGGATGGGGACATACCATAAATCTCGTGATAATCTAATCTAGTCTAGCATAAATTGAGGATAACTGCGAGGAAACAGGTTTACATAACATGGAAAGCGTTTTTACTTTGACCGTGAAAAGGGCGAAAAATGAGTTCATAACGTCCGTAAAGAACGGCGTCACACTTGTTGTCCCTCCATCCACAAGAAAAGATGACCCTTACTGCTACTATTACTTTTATGGAAAAAAAATTTGTTACTACACCAGTCGGAAAGAATCTTCTTACTATCCCTATATAGTGACAATTAATTATCTCTAAATATTTTTAGTGATTTTAAAAAAAATACTATCAATAATTGTTACTGAAAGTATTAAAAAAAAATCACTAAAAATATTTAGTGACTATTAATTATCGCTACATATATAATTAGAAGAAAATTCTTATAAATCAGATAGGAGTTAAAGTCCGTTCGACTTTTTTATTAGTATTACAACTACTAAAAAACAGGAGAAGAAAGATGGGGTAAATGAATTTGTTTTGTGGCCCCTTGTTTGTCCTGGGGAAATGCACACAAGTCTGCATGGGGAAGGATTGAACCGTTGGTGAGCGCACGTGGGCTCCACCTCGATTTTGTGTGGCCTAACGTACGATGCTGAGATCCCTAGGTGCATTGATTTGTGGGTGACGCTGCTACTTACTAGTGCGGCCTCTGGGCTGATACCCTACACGTGAGCTGCAAAACCTCTATGCATCTGCGTCATCCCAAGACTTGCCCTACCCCAGCATCCTGTTACTATGCTTGACTTGATGTATATCGTTGAAAATATTTTTGCTCTTCATGTTTCTCTAAAATGAAAAGCGTAAAGTGAAGGTGTAATGCTGAAATTGTCATCTGCCGCTAACTAAGCTAAAGACAAAGTTCTTGTTTACCACATTGTAACTTGTGAAACTAAGGCGATATTCTTGTCGCTAAAAAACTAGTTATTATTTTCAATTCTATAGTCATACCTTTTAATCTCGTCGCACGAGCAGAGACAAACCAGTGTAGCTCGAATGGCGGAGTTATCACTCAAAGCCGGGGCCAATAGTAACAACGATTGGTCGTCGAATAATGCCAAAAAGAGAGAGAGGAAAACCTGACCTTCTCCGGATCCGGAGCCAACAATAACAACACTTGGTCAGGTGTATTCTTAGAAGCCGGAATTAACGGTAGCAACAATTGGTCGTCTAAGAGTACTAAGACATGAGAAAGAACTGGAACAGGGACCAAAAAAACTCACTGCCTTAAGAGCCGAAGCCAATTGTAACAACGATTGGTTGCTAAGGATACTGATAAATCATGTTGAAGAGCCGGAGCCAATGAAAACAACGATTGGTCATTTAGATATACTAAAAACTTATGACTTAGAGTCGGAACCAATAGTAATGACTATTAGTCACTCAGGCATAAGGATATACTCTTAGAAGTTGGAGCCAATGGTAACAACAATTAGTTGTCTAGGGATAAAGCGTATCTAGAAGCTAGAGCCAATAGTAACGACAATCGCTCGTCTAGACATAACGAAGGCCTATGCCTAAAAGCCGGAGTCAATAGTAATGATGATTTTTTGCTTAGGCATAAGGCGCATCCTTCGAAGCCATAGCCAACTGTAATATCAATTGGTAGTCTAAGGATGCTAAAAAGTAATATCTAAAAGTCGGAGCCAATGGTAACTACAATAGGTCGTTTAGACATGCAGACGTATCCCTAGATACTGGATCCAACAATAAAGACGGTTGGTCATCTAGAAATATAAAAAAAAAACTTGGACTAAAATCGAAAAACTCACTACCCAAGAGCTGGGGCCAGTAGTAATAACAATTGGTTGCTTTAGGCGAATGAGTAGAAAAGCATGTCTAGGACCTGGAGACAGTAGTAACATGATAATTGGTCATATAGACATAACGAAGGCTTATGACCAAGAGTTGGAGCCAATAGTAACAACACTTGGTCGCTTAGTCATAAGGACACATCCCTAGATGCCGGAGCCAACAGTAACGACAGTTGGTCTTCTAGGAATATGGGAAAAACTGAAACTAGATATAACACGGTACACGATATTCGCATCTCAACCTGAATTGAGGGTTTGTACCCAAACGCATATATATATATATATATATATATATATATATATATATATATATATATATATATATATATATATATATATATATATATATATGGGGGCCGATCCACACCCACCGGTGGAGAAATTGTTATTTCTCCACCGAACCGCTGCAAAGAGCAGCGGTTGTAGTGAAAAGGAAAAAACCCAACCGCAACAAAGTGTTGCGGTTGGGAATTATTTGCCAAAAAAATCAACCGCAACACTTTGTTGCGGTTGTTGCATTTTTTTCAAAAAAAAAAGGACATATATATTATAATAATAATAAAAAGGACATACATATATATTATAATAATAATAAAAAGGACATGAAAGGACAATGGAAGGACAATGGAGAAAACCCAACCGCCACACTTAGTGGCGGTTGGTATCATTGCAAAATTTTTTCTTGTCGCTAAAGGTGAAAACTTAATTATCAGTTTTTTATGAATTTATAAAAAATAACTAGAGCTAGATTTTACCAAATTACAAAAAAGAGACCGTAGTTATTTTTAAAAGATCTATATCAGGAAAAAATTTCAGATTTTTCCAAAAACTGGAAAGGGGTTAACTGAAACGGGAAACTTTGTAACTTTGCAGTATAATTTAAAATATCAAGTTAGCGCAATTTCGTGCAAAACTTTTATGAGAACCCTAGGATGTTGGGAAGTTCCATTTTCCAGGCTTTTGGGCCATTCTGAAATTGTTAGCTAATTTTTTGGCAATACTTTGTTGCGGTTGTTGCATTTTTTTCAAAAAAAATGACATATATATTATAATAATAATAAAAAGGACATGAAAGGACAATGGATGGACATGGAGAAAACCCAACCGCCACACTTAGTGGCGGTTGGTATCATTGCAAAATTTTTTTTTTCTGTTGCTAAAGGTGAAAACTTAATTAGCAGTTTTTCACAAATTTATAAAAAATAGCTAGAGCTAGATTTTGCCAAATTGCAAAAAAGAGACTGTAGTTATTTTTAAAAGATCTATATCAGGGAAAAATTTCAGATTTTTTCAAAAACTGAAAAGGGGTTAACTGAAATGGGGAACCTTGTAACTTTACAGTATAATTTAAAATATCAAGCTAGCGCGATTTCGTGCGAAACTTTTATGAGAACCCTAGGATGTTGGGAAGTTCCATTTTCCAGGATTTTGGGCCATTCTAAAATTGTTAGCTAATTTTTTGGTAGAACGGTGTAATTTTTTTGGGAAATGGACCTAAAAAAATTAGCCCGTTCGGCCAAACAATTAGCTAATGACTTCGGAATGGCCCGAAGTCCTGGAAAATGGAACTTCTTAACATCCTAGGGTTCTCATAAAAGTTTTGCACGAAATCGCGTTAGCTTGATATTTTAAATTATACTGCAAAGTTACAAGGTTCCCCGTTTCAGTTAACCCCTTTCCAGTTTTTGGAAAAATCTGAAATTTTTCCTTGATATAGACCTTTTAAAAATAACTATGGTCTCTTTTTTGCAATTTGGCAAAATCTAGCTCTAGCTATTTTTTATAAATTTATGAAAAACTACTAATTAAGTTTTCACTTTTAGCGACAGAAAAAAAAATTGCAATGATACCAACCGCCACTAAGTGTGGCGGTTGGGGTTTTCTCCATGTCCTTCCATTGTCCTTTCATGTCCTTTTTATTATTATTATAATATATATCTTTTTTTTTTGAAAAAAATGCAACAACCGCAACAAAGTATTGCCAAAAAATTAGCTAACAATTTTAGAATGGCCCAAAATCCTGGAAAATGGAACTTCCCAACATCCTAGGGTTCTCATAAAAGTTTCGCACGAAATCGTGCTAGCTTGATATTTTAAATTATACTGCAAAGTTACAAGGTTCCCCGTTTCAGTTAACCCCTTTCCAGTTTTTGGAAAAATCTGAAATTTTTCCCTGATATAGATCTTTTAAAAATAACTATGGTCTCTTTTTTGTAATTTGGTAAAATCTAGCTCTAGCTATTTTTTATAAATTCGTGAAAAACTACTAATTAAGTTTTCACCTTTAGCGACAAATTTTTTTTTTTTGCAATGATACCAACCGCCACTTAGTGTGGCGGTTGGGTTTTCTCCATTGTCCTTTCATGTCCTTTTTATTATTATTATAATATATATGTATGTCCTTTTTATTATTATTATTATAATATATATGTCCTTTTTTTTTTGAAAAAATGCAACAACCGCAACAAAGTGTTGCGGTTGGTTTTTTTGGCAAATAATTCCCAACCGCAACACTTTGTTGCGGTTGGGTTTTTTCCTTTTCACTGCAACCGCTGCTCTTTGCAGCGGTTCGGTGGAGAAATAACAATTTCTCCACCGGTGGGTGTGGATCGACCCCCTATATATATATATGTGTGTGTGTGTGTGTGTGTGTGTGTGTGTGTGTGTGTTGGGAAATAGAGACCGTATGTGACCTTCAGGTACTGATCTGAGTTGAGAGTTAACTACCCTCAGGCATAAACCTGATTAGAAATGGTTGCACCCAATGAGGGTTACCTACATACCCTCAACCGGAAGGGATCAAGCCAAATGTAATTCGAACGGGATTTGTAAAGAAGAATATATGTGCCTTACACGTACCGACCTAGATTAGGGGTCAAATACCGTCGGACATAAACCTGGACTAAGAAAGAATGACAGGTGAACCGGCTAAGATGATAAATTGACTGTTTTACTAGAGTCACGAAGGATAGGAGCATGACTGAAAAGACACAACAAGAAACATATTTTATTTCCTTTTTATATACATTTATTTTTTTTAATTTGAAGACTAAGGGCAGGAGACAGAATTCTATGACCTAGACTTAGTCGAGGCAAAGACAAATACTAATTCTGACTGTCAGGGTAGAATCACATGGAGCCCCTAGGAAAAATGCATATAGAAGAAACTAGCAGCACCATGGACTAACCAAAAAAGGAAAGACATTATCCTGACTGTCAGTAGAAGGGAATCATTAGGAGCTTCTAGAAGAAATGCATGCGATAAACCAAGTGAACAAAATACAGACAATATCACGACTATTGTGAGAGGGGATTGGCATGGAGCCCCTAGACAAAAATGTAGGCAGACGATGCTAACCATGAACCATAAGATGACCGCCGTGAAAGGAAAATCACGAGGAGCCTCTAGACAAAAATGCTTACCATGCAATGGACCGGAGAAACTAATGTAGACATTACCATGACTAGTCTTAAATTTAAAATTATTTTTTTGCATAATTTCCCGAAGTGATTTGTTAAATATGGATTCAACCGGTATGAAATCGGGCAATTCTCTCTTGCTTTAAATATTCATGCTCTTGACTTGCTAAGGATGGACCCCTAGACTTACTAGAAACACAAACTCTATTTGACCAAAACTCTAAAGGAGACTTTTACGAAAGAGAACATTTTTGAATTTTTATCTACCTCATCAGACTAAATTGGCGACCAAAAGATAAATAAAAAACATTAACAAGTCCGAAGAAAAAAGTAACCTAGAAACTGGTATGAAAACCATTCAAGGTTCCGGCTCAGCAACATACTCAGCTTGGCACTGGGAAAGTCTTTGACCGTCGATCTGAGAGCTAACCGATCTTATCTCATGCTGGGGTTATCAGGCTAACAATATCTTCCTCCTAATTGAGCATAGAAAGATCTATCGCTAAAAGAGATGCCTTACTTATGCTCACTTGATGTGCTGGTGAAGATTATATCTTCATATTGCGTCTAACATAAGGGTTTACTTCTCCTTTGCCATCAAATCTCAGATGGCATGATGAAAGGTGATGCACTTTTTCGTGTGGTGACCGGCTCTTTGATGATAAACACAATGAAGTTGGGCATCATGTCCTTCGGGTATACAATTGATGCATGAGTAGGTGGCATCTTGGCAATCAAACCTCCTTGTAGTAACTGTTCAAAGACTTCCCTAAGCAGGGCGTTTAAACAGGTGAAGCGTCGTCGTGGCTTGGGGATGGTTTCCCATGACACTATCCGTCGTGACCTTACTTTGACGTTATTTACACTAGCTAGCTTTGATAGAGCATTAATATTCCGCCCACCGACTGAGTATCCTCTTCGTTTAGTTTCTTGGGGTATGGTTCCTTTATTGATAGCATCTTTAATATGTATTAATGGTTCCATTAGTGTTTTGAAGGAAGAGTGATACTGCCCAAAAAGATACTCATGCTACATCGGTAGCAAATTGTTTCTTTGTTGACCTGTTCCTCTTCTAACAAGCATTTAGCCATTTGAGCAGCCTTATTCCTCCATCATATTATAAAGGTTGAGACCGACTCTTTAGTTTTCTGTTTAGTAGTCTCCAAGTCTCTACGATTAATATCCAAATCAACATTGTACTGGAACTAATTAACATGTTCTCGCACCACATCTTCCCATGTTTGCACTCTTGAATCGTCAAGGGTGAGGAACCATCAAACAGCGGCTCCGATTAAGGTCTGAAAAAAGAGCTGAACCAATTGACTCTGGTTAACTCCATAAAGAGCTAATGCCTACGTATACATGGATCCATAGTTCCATCGAATTTTTCCATATCTGGCAGCTTAAACTTCGGAGGGAGTCTGTCGTCCGAGCCTATGGTAAGGGTATCGAGGTTCATTGGGTCTTCCGTCTTTCTCATTCTAGTAATATGATACTCAAGCATAGCCAAATTTTCCTCCCATTCCGAGCCAAAACTCTCTCCTTTATCATTAGATCCATATTGCCCATCAGCTTTGAGTATGGGCTTTTCCCTTTTCTTTCCCTCTTTCTTTTCGATCGAGATTCTTTATTTTTCTCAGTTTCCATGAGTGATCCTATATCCGAGGCAATTTTGATATGTTGATCTGCTAGAGCGGTGAGGTTAGCTTGAAAATCTTATTGTAGATAGCCAAGGATTTGGATGAGATCATTGGAATCCACTTAAGTTTTTCAAACGTATCCTAATACCATAGATTCATACCGATGCCAGAGCACGTTACCTTACAAAATATTTTGGGCCTTTTCAAAACTCTTTTTACTTTTATTTGTTATTTATTATTATTCTTAATATTATTATTATTATTTTACTTATCAAGTGTATCAAAAAAAAAAACCGACTACATTATTAATCCAACCAAATCCAAAAAAGATAGGAAGTGTTAGGAAAACCATATGAGATAAAATTAAAACTAAGGTTCAGACTTGTCATCATGCTCAACTCGACATCGGGAAAGCCTATGAACATTAACTAATCTGTGGTGATTTGGCCAGCTGAATAAACAATGTCCTCCTCCTGATCAGACGTAAAAAGATCTAGTGTCCGAAGAGATGTCTAAGCCCCACTTCTTGGTGCACTGGCAGAAGTTCTTCTTTTACATGGGACTTGACAGGAGGACTAATCAAACCTTATCGATGAGATATTTAATAGCATGCCTCAAGGTGATACATTCCTCCTTATGATGTCCAGGTGCTTGGTGATATTTCACATCGAGCTTCCATGTCGAGTCCTTTTGGTGTAGCAATGGGGGGGGGGGGGGTAACTTGGCAATTATGCCTTTATTGAGCAGTTCAAATACTTTAGCTATATGGGCATGTAGATTGGAAAACTTTCAATACTGATGGTCGGCTCCCACGAAACTACCTCTCGAGATCTAAGTGTATCATTATCTGCAAACATCCTCAGCTAAACATTAGGATTCTTCCGACGAGTCTTGTGTATTGGCTTCTTATCCTTGATTATTGTCCCTTTGTTGATGGCTTCTTTTTATTCGAGTGGGAGATTCTTTCAACACCATGAATATGGTATGGGTGTATCTCCTTTGTTCGGCGAGGTCCTCTTTGAGTAATTCTAACTCCAGGGATGGACCACCCCTATGGGTGGGGGGAGGCATGGCACCCCACCCCACCTCCCCCCCCCCCATTTTTGAAATTTGTGTTATGCCTTTAGATAATGGATAAACATATTTACAATATTTTAAAATATTTATCAAAATGACACTATATTGTAACATTGATATATTAAGATTTCATTTTATTGTGTTTTGTTAATCTTTGTGCCACCGGCTCTTATAGTATTTGTCTTTGTCATTTTCTTGCTCTATCTTCATTCTTCCAAATCTCTAGATTAAAAAAAAAAGAATACTTTAAGGTTAGTTCTTTTTTTTAAGGTTAAATTCTTATGGTTAACTTACACGTGACTAACATACTCATACAATTGATGATCACATTAATATCTATACAATAAGAGTTAAGCTTTTTTCGTACAAAATTAGTAAAATTTTTTTACTAACCTTAGCAAGTTAAATAAATCACTATGCATAGTGAAAATATATTGTTAATAGTCAAATTGAGCAATCTATTTTGTATTTAACGCATTCAATAGTGACGTAAATTGTAATATATTTTTTATTATTCATGTTTTATGTGAACTTGAACCTTCTGAATTTATTTACATTAGCCAATGATCCCCCCCCCCCCCCCCGATTAGACTTTCTGGATCCGCCCCTGTCTAACTCCATAGCCGTCTTTGTCTGTTGAGCGGCCAAGGCAGTAAGACCTTCCTGAAAACTTTTCTGCATATCTTCGAGAATCCAACGAAGGTCGTGGATGTGAGGGTAATCTTTAGCCATTGGGGTGTGAGCGAGTTCTCCGATTTGATCCTGATGCTAAAGTGTAGAGCCGATGCCAAAACTTGTTACCTTCTAAGAGAGAAGAGGAAGATATTTCGAACCCAAATATATTTTTATTGTTACCCTAAGGATTGTTCTTAGGACTTCTTATTTTATAATTTTATACATATTTCTATATATATGTGTGTGTGGGGGGGGGGTACTGACTAACAATCCGGTTAGCCTTGTCGATGGTCGGTTGGTCAGTGAGGTAATCATGGATATTTGTAAAATTATTTGGAATTGATGGTGCTGACTAATCGTCCCGTAACCTAGTGCGTTAACCGGTCGGTTAGTCAGTGAGGTAATTTTGGAAGTTTGAAAAACTGTGGGAACGTTAGGGTTCTAACTAACCGTCCAGTGACCAGTCGACTGATTGGTCAGTGGATTTAAAGTTTTGGAGTAATAAAAAACTTAGGAAACTCAGGGTTTTGACTAATTTTACATTAACTGACTTAGTGAACCGGCTGGTTGGTCAATGGGTTAGACTTTTTTTGAGTTGAAAAATTTTGAGGAGGCCAGAGTTCTGGCTAACTGTCCGATAACTGACTGGGCTAATGGCCCGTTGGTCAGTGGGTTAGAAATGTTGGACATGGGAATTTTTTGGAAATTTTTTTGAAGGATAAGGTTATGATTAACCATCCGGTCATCCTGATGGATAAAATGACTGGTTGGTCAGTATGGTTGACTAGGGTACAAACCAACAATTTTTCAATTTTTTTTCAAATAATGTACATACTGATTAACCGTTCGGTCGGGAGTGCGGATAACCGGCCAGTTAGTCAGAGTCTCCCTTATTTACGAAGTTACCAGTTTAGCTTACAGAATGTTGGTGGTTTCCTACCAACATGCCATAGGTCAATACATGTGTATTCTCCCAACATGCCATAGGTCACTACCAACATGCCATAGGTCAATACAGGTAGATAATTAAATGGTCCGAGTGTGAGTTTTTCTCCTTAGGTCAACTCCATTGGCTCGACTGTAGCATATAACTCCCGACCATAACTAGGAAGTTAACAATGAGCGATCACCAGTATGTATACATGTCATTTAGTATACCAAAATATCAGGAGGAATCTTTACTACTAGGCACGTGGAATGGAGAACTTGATAGAGTGATCGCCTTGAGCCCAGGAGGACAAAGGGCCTCGAATGTGTCGCTCTTAAATGGGTAGGTCTAGTTGAGATGTGCGCTTGTGTGAGGTATGAAAATAAAAGCCCAAGTACCACGGTTATGTCACATTGTATATGTCACAAAATAGAAGAGAATACAACAAGGCCAAAGGCCAAGAAAAACTTTTCAAGTTTAGTCCTCTTAGCATTTTTAATCCCCAGCAAAGTTGCCACTGTGACGCACCGCCTGGAAAAAAAATCCCCAGAAGAATTTTATGGACTCGCCATCTTATTTAAATAAAGAAAATAAGAAAAACCTAGAAAATAACTCTCAGGTGTCCAAAAGGACAACTAGTCTGTTGAAACCAAGAGAGGGGTCCGGGAACTAAGTTACATAATGAGAAGGTGTTAGGCACCCGTTGTGTTCTTTAGGTCTCTACTTCATTTCTAATGATTATTGGCCTTAAAAATATGTAACATGCAAAATACAGTAAGACTTGCCCCAAGTTAAATTTTAATTTTTTGACTTGAACTCGACAATAAAGGTCGAACTGCCTACGTTTCTGATCAAACTAATCGGAATCAAAACCGCCGTAATTTGACTCTGGTCCTATGGGAAGTAGTATACATTTCAAGACCTAGATTAAGACCAAAGATGTAAAAGACTCATTTTGATATTTTTTTAATAGAAATGAGACTACGGGAAGGCGAGACAATCTAAACCATTATTATCTTAGCTAATATAGAAAACTGTAAATGTACGTCGAGAAAGCGCTTGCTTAGAAGACTTCGAAACTTGTTATGATGAATCCGTGATGCATGTGACTTGTGTATATAGAGAAGCGAAATATGAAGTGCTAAATTCCCTTTAGAGATGAGCTACCACTTCTATGAAAAAAAAATGGTATAAAAGTTCTTAAGAGAAAAATCTTGTTCTTGAAAATGTAACTCAAATAGAAGTTTGTGCGCTTGAAATGATAAGGATAACTATCACAGTCTGTGATTTAGTGATAGAGCAGAGTATCTGATGAAAATTCAAAGCTTGAAAAAGTTAACTAACCGACCGATTGACTTGTAACCGGCCAGTTTTTTACAAACGGGCCGGTTCACCACAAAAACATTTTCTTCCAAATATTAGGACATTATAAATCCCTAATTCGATAATTCTCTCTAAAAATACAGCTGGGATAAACCAGATTCGTGAATTATATCGTGATTTCATATAAATCAAGATTTGATCACATATATCGAGAATAAATCACAAGACATTGTCAAGTCTTTTAATCAATCACAATCTCTTAACTTGACTAGGGTTTAACCTTCACTAACTAGGTTAATTATCCAACGGACCAAGCCTAAATAATTTGGGCTAAACTGTTTGGACTCTAACTAGACTGCGGATTAGACAACTGCACCGGATTGGACTCAAATTGGATTAGACTATCCATTTATTAGACCTAGTTAAATAGATTAAGCTTATTATATTATTAGGCCTAAGCCTATAATAATAATAATAATAATAATGATAATGATGATGATGATGATGATGATGATAAACTCAACTAATAATAAAGCACAATAATCATTTGATAAATAAAAAAATATTACAACAATGGGGTGTATACAACAAGAATTTCACTAGTAACATTAATGTGTCATGCTTTCATTATTTTATTGTGTTTTTTACTTTTTGTGACATCGACCGTCATAGTCTCTATCTTTTCTCGTTACCTTGCTCTATCTTCTTTCTTCCAAGTTCTAAAATTTTCAATCTCCATACTACAAAGAAACCTGAATTAATCAAGATTAGTTCTTTTTTTGAGTTTAAATACTTATCATATGTTAACTCGTACATGACTATTGTCCTCAAGATTAATTACATTATAATACATGTACAGTATGAGTTAAGCTTCTTTCATACAAGATTAGTAATTTGTTGTTGATTAACCTTACCATGTTAAATAAATCACTCCGAATATTAAAATAATATGATTAGTAGTCAAATTGAACACTTAATTTTTCATTTAACGTATTCATTAGTGATGCTAATCATAATATAGATGATGATTTTTCACAAATTCTTTGATTGTGAGTATTGAGAAAGATATTATACATGCGTTTACTATAGACTAGATTACTGATGACTTTCATGATTATAAAGAATGTCGAGTTCTACTTTGACCATTGATTCATAGATAGTAGAAGATCTTTTTTCTTATAATGTTTTCTTGTTGTTTGAAACCTTGATGATTACTATTAAATTTGACGTTTTTGATTTTCATGTTTTCATGTGAATTCATTATGTTAGCCATTAACTTTATTTTTTGGGACTTTTTAGTCCTCTGATTAGACCTTCTGGGTTCACCCCTGCGCATAAGGACATTCGTTGTAGCTAGAGGGAAAAGTGTAGTGCTTGAAAAAATGTCAAGTGGCCAACTCTAGGATTGTGACAATGAAATTTCTCAATTTGTAATTAATTTTTCACACTTAATTTGATTGTTAAAGGGTTAAAATTTGGTATTTTTAACTTAACAAATGAGCTAGGAAAAAAAAGAATTGTACTTTAGATACATACTTGTCTTATTGAATTCAGATCTTTATTATTAAAAGTGGCCTTACTAAAAATTTCTTTTTGATATTGATTTTGCAGCGACAATTAAGATGAAAAAGTTCTACGGTGCCAAATGACATGCACAAGAACTGAAATTTTGGAGTACGTTTAACATTTTTCAACTCGGGGTAGAAGCCTTTTGGTGCTTATACTAATGTGTTTTTTTACTGTTGATCTCTACAGTGCAACAGCGGTAGCAATTTCTTTAGCACTTATTTGGCTTAATTCTCTTGACTATTTTCATATCATATTCTTATTACATCACTTTGATTTCCTGATACAGATAACTCGATGGCCTCAAAATGATGTTCATAGTTCAGTTCTCTGTCTTCTATCCTAACTAGTTGTAGATGTGTTCATTCCGTATATATTGCCGGAAAGAGACAATATTTTGACGTTATTACCTGCATTACCTACTTTTGCATCCAAGTCTGGTGGTAATATTCAGCAGGATTGGATATGGCTAGTACTGCATTGCCTTGATCTGGGTTGGTGTATGATTGTACTTTTTCTATGGTATTTTGGCTCTGCCTCTATTTAGATTTTTAGGTGTTTAGGTAGTTTCTGTTGTTTGATGGCCTTCTTGTAATTGGATATGTATTTTATTTCTTCATTTGGACTGTATGTAAACTTTACTCTTTACATCGTGATATATATTTTTGCTATTAATAAAAAAAAAAGGGGAAAAGTGCATAAACCACCCTCGTGGTTTGGGTCAGTTGCAAAAAGACCCTTTCAGTTTCAAAAGTTGCAAGAAGCTACCTGAGGTTAAAAATGTGTTGCATCTGTCAAGAAACCCGTCTCTTTTAACAGCATTTGGGGTAAATGCGCCTAGATGGCAAGTAGCATTGCCAAATACTCATTGGAAACCTGTTTTTGCCCTTGGATAGATCTCTTTTACCATTATAAGGTATGAAACCTCTAAACCAGCCGTGAAGAGCTGGTAGAAAGGAAATTGGTGCAAATCAGCCCCTTTCAGCTTGAAGTTGAAGTTCAAATTGACACATTGAAGAGATTGAAGGTATGATATGTTGTGTTTTCTTTCAAACTGAATTTTTTCTTTCATTCTTCTTCTATTATTTTTTTGCACACCAAGTGTTTGATGAAATGTCACATTGGCTAGGTAAATGTCTTCTTCAAGCATAAGTGGACAAGTCGTAAGAGCTGTGGTTGATGTAAGATATTCATGGAAGTTTTGTCTTTGTAATAAGAGAGCTAGGATAAAAGTTGTTGAAGATGAGAAGAAAGCAAGCTGTGGGAGGCTTTTTTATGTATGTGACAAAGGAGAATGCAATTTCTGGGCTTGGTGCCAACCCTATAATGCAAGCCAAGATGAGAAGAGAGGCATTGGGGGAAACTGCATGGGTTTAAATGCTCAAAGTTGCTGTTGTAGGTGTAATGAATTGGCTACCAAACTTGAAGGGATTGAAGCCATTGTGAAGTTTATGAAGTTATTTTTTCTTGGGGGATTTATGTGTACCTTTATTATGTTGTTCAAATGAATAATCACAATGATGTTTCTGTTTGCATTTCTCATGAAGGTGTTTGATGCAATTGATGTTTGAGATTTCTCATGAAGGTGTTCAAATGATGTCCTGGCTAAACTAATAGCAAAATTGAAATCACAACACAAAAAATATTCCATCTGCTAATTGTATTCCAAAATATTCCAGTTTCTATACACAACATATCCTCAATTCCAGATTCTACTCCAAAATATTCCAGATTGCATTCCAATGGACAAATGCTATACACAAGTATCAATTTCAATTGATAAATGCTATTCAAAACATAGATTTGTCCTACCATGATACTCCAAAACATTCTCAATTTTGTCCTAGCTACACAAAATGATGTTTTACAAAATACATAGACCACAATTCTGTACTGGGTAAACTGCTCCAAAACAGCCTCAATCCAATCACTTAGTTGTCCTTACTTCTGCCCCTTGTCTCTTCCAACATGTGGTTCAACCCTGCTCTTAGCACCTTTGGCAGTTGATGTAGTACCCTTGGTAGATGTTGTCTGGCCAACTTTCGATCCCCTTCCCATAGCAACAGATAACATGGACTTTCCCCTTGTTGTGTCAGCCATCACAACTCCTCCAGTGCTACCTTGAGGCCTTAAAGTTTGCATGGGAGCTGTTGGAGGCCTAGAAGCAATAACTGTTGGCCATGATGTTGAGGTTGGCCTCTGACTTGTAGCTTCAGGTGGAACCCAGGCAGCCATTAGCTGTGTTCTTGTAACAGGTCTTGAAGCAGGAGTTGGCTGTGAAGCAGTTTCCCTAGGTGGAGGTGTTGGCTGTGAAACAATTTTGGCAAACAACACAATCTCACTGTTTAAACATAAGGGAAAATGCAAACAAGATAAACACACAATAACAGCTGCATCAATTTACCTATTCCTTTTGGCTAGCTGGCCTTGTGCAAGGAGATGGCTGTGAAACAGTATGCATAGGAGGAGATGGCTGTGGAGGAGTTTGCTGTGTCTGTGGAGGAGTTGGCTGTGGACCTGATTGATTAGGGGGTCTTCTTCCCTAAAAAATGTAAATTTGTAGTAAGTACATTATAGTTAAAAAAAAAAAGACATTGTACTAACAAAGGGAGTGTGAATACATGATCCCAATCAAAAAAATATTAAAATTGCATAACAGGGGTCCACTACAACTATCATAACCACACACTATATGTAACTTTTCAAACTACAGGGGCCTTTTTGCAACTACCATAAACCACAAGGTTGTTTAATGCAATCTTCTCATAATCATATATTCACAACAATTTGGACCCTTTCTCCTTATAAATCAAAAAATGCAAATGATGTTGCATTTCCAAATGGAAAAGAAAAAGATAGTACCTTTTTCTTTTGGCTAGAGTCACAGTACTATCCACTGCCTTTTCATTTCCCTTGCTTGTGTTGGCCTATAAGATCAGATTAAACTTAAAATTAGACATACAAGAATGATTAAACTAAGTTATAGAGATAAGTTATATCATGTGTACTGGGCCATACCTCATGGGATTGTCTTACAAGTATGGATTGTGGATGGACTGGGCCTTTGCATGACCTTTTGTTGTGACCCCTTTCCAAACACCTTGCACATGTGACATACTTGTTGCTCCTGCCCACTGTAGAAGGATTTCTGGCCTCATCATCCACCTCTTCTCCTCACCTTTTTGGGCCTGCCAGTTAGTTTTCTATAGAAAGGTGGGGCTAAAGCATCCAAACCACTAACAACCCATGCATCCTCACTTGGAACAGGATGTATCATACTGCTATAAGCATCCAAATAAACATCCTTGCTATAACAGTTGTCTACATATGTCTCAGGCTTATCTCTGTTCACAAATATAGCAGCCACAGCATGACAGCAGGGTATCCCAGTGAGATCCCACATCCTACAGCTACACGTCCTTGCACCCAAGTTGACAACCCTGGTTTTGTTGAAATGCTCCACCTTAAACTCAAGTTGACCAGAACAACTTGCAAAACAATTCCTAGCCTCTACCACAATCTTGTCCAACTTTCTCACAATATTAGGACAGATTGCACCCTCAAATTTTTCCATCCCTTTCTTCTTAATTTGTATCTTGTTCATCAAATTTTTTCTAATCCACTCAAGCATACTGACAATAGGCATGTCCCTTGCTTCAATGATGTATGCATTAAATGACTCACTTAGGTTATTAACCAGGGTATCACACTTAGAATGAGTACTGAAGTGAGATCTTGACCATTGAGTGGGGTGTATTTGTTCTAAGTACTTCATAATTTCACCATCTTTGTCTAAATTCCTGATTTTCCCAATCCAGTGATTGAAATCATTAATAGTTCCTGCCCTGGCAGCATTCCATAAGTAGTCTTTCACCTCTTTACCACCCCATCTTTTTTTAAAGTTTGCATACATGTGTCTCATGCAAAATCTGTGCTCAGTTGTAGGTAGGAGATCCTTGAATGACTCCACCAACCCTTTCTGCCTATCAGAAATAAATACCAAGTTGTCACAACCCCCAAGGTCATCAACCAGTTCTGTCAAAAACCAAGACCAACTATCCTTGGTTTCTGCTTCAACAACAGCTACATCAACAGGGAACATGTTATCATTCCCATCTCTAGCCACAGCAGACAACAACTGTCCCCCATAAAGGCCCTTAAGATGACAACCATCTAGTCCAATAAAGGGCATGCATCCTTTTAAAAAGCCAGTTTTGTATGCCTCAAACCTAACATAGACCCTTTTGAAAACAGGTGCCAACTCTGGACTTGGCCTAAGTGTCTCAACTTTGAAGCATGTCCAAGGATTGTGCTTTTGCAGTGTTGCCCCATAATCCCACAGCCTTGCAAATTGTGCCTTGCTGTCCCCCTCTATTTGTTCTCTTGCTAATCTTTTTGCCCTATATATTTTATGCTTGCTTGCATTAGCAAGCATGTCTCTATATATTTCTTTCTTCATAGCTCCCACCTTCCAGTTAGGGTCATCTCGCAGCTTCTCCTTATACCTGTGTGCAATGTACTTAACACTAACCAAATGGTTATTATAGTCCCTCCCACAACTATGATCTGGTCTGAAGGTCTTGATTTGCCATGTAGTGGTCCCTTGCATGGGAGAAGCATGCACCCTAAATTTACAGTTTTCATACTTGTAAACACATGTAATCCTTTTGCTATCATTGTGTTGGTACTCAAAGTCATACCCATGTCTAATGCTCCAATCCTTAACAGCAGCTCTAAGCACCTCCCTAGTTGGAAACATCAAGCTAACCTTCAATGTTGGCCCATCCCTATAGTTCAAATCATCAGCACAAAATTCTGGCCACCGTTTGTCTCTTCATCCTCATCTGACCCATGAGCACTCCTTAGTTCATCCTCTTCCTCACCTTCAGAATACCCTTCCTCAGGGGGCTCACTGATGTGACTCTTCTCCTTAGATTTAGGGTTAGTGTTAAAGATATCATCATCCCCTGGCCCTTCAAAATCCTCACCCAACTCAGGAATTGTAGGGTCATCTGGCTCTCTAGCTTCATCTTCAACATTTTCTTCACCCTCATTATCTTCACCACCCTCAGTATCTTTACCACCCACAGTAGCTTCACCACCCTCAGTTGTCACACCCCCCTCAGCTACTTCACCCCCCACATCAGTCATACCACCCCCATCTGCTTCACCACCCTCAGTAGCTACTTCACCACCAACAACTGATTCACCACCCACAGCTGCTACACCACCCCCAACTACTTCACCAACCTCAGCAGCTTCACCACCCACAGCAGTCACACTCCTCACAGCAATTACACCACCCCAACTGCTTCACCACCCTCAGCAGCTTTACCACCAACAGCTGCTTCACCACCCCCAGCTGCTTCACCAACCTCAGCAGCTTTACCACCCACAACAGCTTCACCACCCACAACAGCTTCATCAATCTCATTAAGTCATATTCTAGTATTATTAACATCACCATCTCCTATGGCCACATTAACTTCACCTACTGGAGTTGACCCATATCCTATTACAAGTTGTGGAGGATAGTTATCTACAACTGCTATGGGATCCATGCCTCTTATGGCATATATGACTATATTGTGACTTTGATAATGGTACAATGCATCATTTAAACCCCTATCATCAAGTATAAGCATTAGCCCATTGTTAAATGTCTTTCCAGATATCCTATATGTCATAGTACTGGTAGGAGGTAACCCTAAACGCATGCACATATCTAACAGCTCTCAATATGATAGGTAGTCAAGGTCACATTCAAAAGTTTTTACTTTATCTCCAGTCCAAGACCTATTGGGTGGATTTGTAAAAACCCCCCCATAACGAATTTCAATAGTGACTTTGCCTGACATTCTGCCAATAGAAAAAAAACAAAATCAATAATGGCCTAACCTAAAGCAGTCTTTTTTAACACATGCAGTAATTAACATAAGATAAGGCTGCATATGGTGGGGGACAAAGGGGGACCACAATTAAATTAACAATTGTCAACTAATTTTAGCACTATATAATGTCAGGGGAGGAGGAGGGAAGGGGAGTACATCAGTTGCATGGCTTTGAATTGACGAAAAAAGTAGATTACAGAAAGGCCTAGACTAGATAGAAATCCTAAAATTTAACAGATACCCTAGAATTTAAAGCCCTAAATATTAATAGAAACCCTATAGAAGTTGAAAATTTCTAGGTCTACGAAAGCACGAAGTGAACAGAAACGTTATCCTATTGTCAAAATCAAAAAGTTACCTGGAATCGCTTTTCGATCAGTGTAATTTCTTCTTTGATCAATGTAATGTCTTCTTCGATCTCTGCTCGTTCTAGTTTGATTCGATTTATTAGCCGTATGTTCGATTTTGTGCCTGATTTGTCCTCTTCTTTGTAGATTTTTTAATTTTTTGGTGATTTGTTGTCGGGTTTTCGTTGAAGGCGACGGGTTCTTTTGAGAGAGTTTATAAATTTTGGATTGAATGTTAGGGTTTCAGAAACATACAAGGTTGTTATATACAGGGGTTGTTTAGGCAATTCGTTGATTTCGTAACGTTTCTTGATGGATGCAACACATTTTTAACCTCAGGTGTCTTTTTGCAACTTTTGAAACTGAAGGGAGTCTTTTACAACTGACTCAAACCACGAGGGTAGTTTATGCACTTTTCCCAAAAAGAAAAAGAAGTGAAAAGATTATTTTTGTCATGCCCTTTCTTTCATACAATTATTATATGTTGTTAGGCTGTGTGGACCCAGCAAATTGTCATGCCTTTATTCTCTTACACAGATTACCAAATTACACTAAAGTAGACAGCGACAAATAAGCTGTCCAAACTTCTTTGTTTTCTCTCAGGTACGTAATTATAGTTAACTTCGTCAAAGATGCCTTTTGAAAAAGGGGCACTCATCATACTGCTTGAGTTCTACTGCTTGGAGTTGGAGCGGGTGACTGCAGTGTGTAAATCTTACCTGTCATCCTCGAGCAGATTTGCTAGTTTGATCGGGCACCCGACAGGCAGCGAGTGAAATGCGGCTTAACTACGCACTTTCAGAATTCACATTCCTATGGAGCCGTTCAGAATTGCATGCTACAATTTTACTGAACTTTCTTTTAACATTACGACTGTAGTTATCAATACCGTTTATATATCGGTCGTACCGATCGTACGTACGGTTTTTTTTACTGATACGATATTCTTTATATTTTATACCGGTTAAAATACCGCTATGTATCGGTTGTATCGGCCGGTACAGATGATATCGGCTGAGAATTACGTACCGGCCGAGATATTGATCTCTACTAGTTTACTTAATTCACAACTTTGTCAACCTAGCTAAATTTATCATTAATGGCCATTGAGAATAAAATCTGGATAGACATGTGCTCATAATGAGATTTATTGTTAAAAGTAATTAAGCTTAAGAACTTCTGGTAGAGACTG
>JAVXUP010003907.1:0-49001 GCA_033070095.1 Escallonia herrerae | reverse complement strand
GATGCCATTCGGACAAAGTCGATACGCAATGCTATTCCGGCAAAGCCAGTACACAATGCCATTCCGACAAAGCCAGTATGAAATGTCATTCAAGCAAATCCAATATGGTGTACACATCCACGATGTTTGAATACTAGTCCATTTAGGTACTAGCCTGCATTCCATGTAGGATTCAGACCAGCCTTATAACGCCTCCCCACAGTACAGTTCCCAAGTCAACACAAATCAATAATAATAATGAGTGTTAACATGAACTCAAATAATTGAAATCAAATTCATCACTCAGAACACAAAAATTGCCACTAACGAATAGCAAGAATATACGAAAAGTTAATGATTTCATGCATAAAAATTCTAAAGAAAGAATACAAATAATTTGCTCAGCATGTAATAACAGGCGAGTATCAATAATTTCCAAACAACTAATTCAGGTTCAATGTTGGAGTTTTCTTGGTAATAGCATGCTGATATCAAATATATATCTCAGTGTTTAACAATAGCTATAAACAAATCGAAAGAATACTTAGGAATACGAGTTATCGAAATAAGGGTTCAGACGAAAATCCTTACCCAGGATTCAAATAGAAACCCTTACCTAGATCCGAAGCTAGACTATCATCATCAGAAAGTCTTTAGCTTTACCCTAAACAGAACAATCAATTGATTAGAATACAGTCTATACTACAATATTATAAACTCAATACAGACTCATGCCTACTCCCAAAATGAACCCCCTTACCAGGTACGTAAAATTACCGAAATGCCCCTCTCAAACTTAAATCACCAAAACAGTCTTTTCATTAGTAAAACCGCTAAAATAACCTTACTGTATGTGAATTTACCCAAAAATACTCCCTTAAAATGACAATTTACCAAAATTCCTCCTGGGGGTTCCCCGCTCCAAAAAAATCTCAAAAATACTCTGAAACAATATTTTCAGCATCCACAAGTCATTTTTTGGCTAAAAAGTATTTTAAAAAATTTTCACCCAAAAATTCTGAACCAGTGTCCAGATCGAGCATCGGTTCTGCTAAAAATACCTATCAACCTCGGAATGGCACGGAATTTTAGATAATGAAACGTCACAGTAAAATAAGGTTTTAGTAAAATTTTTAGATTAAGATAACTTGGTTTGGTATGCTAAATAAATCACTCATTTCTTCTAATCGATACCCTAATTTAGCATACTTCGAGCATACCAAAAATTTTCAAAGCATATGTCTCATAAAAATAACATAAGTCTCTTTTTCATACTTTGTCAAATTCTTGTTTGAATCATTTACAAAATTCGTATAGGGCTACTTAACCTAACCCTCTCCCTTTTAGTGACAACTACAGTCACCATTCATACTTTAATGGATTAAGCACACACACTATTTCACCATACCCACACACACACATACACCTAAAATTTCAACTCATCGCACCCCCAGATTTCACTTAACCATACACGCACTCTTAAGCAGTAACCACAAACCCGACATCACACACATTATACACAAACACACTACATTTGACACACATATGCTCACGACACACTTACCCCTGCTCACTGTAGACACTGCCCTTACTAATACACACATTTAAACCACACACACTCACACAATTACGCAAACACACATACACACTCTCTCACTGCACAGCCCCTAGCACAAACACACCCAGTGCTAGCAACAGCTCAGGAGCAGCAATAGTACTGCTAGCCACAGATACCTGTTGCAGCCCCTCGAACATTCTCTAGCCCCCCTGAAACACACTAGCCACTGCTTCAGCCACCTAAAGACACAAACCACTCAGCACCATTACTGCAACAGTAGGAGCAAACTTGTTTGAATCAACAAAATTCGTATAGGGCTACTTAACCTAACCCTCTCCCTTTTAGTGACAACTACAGTCACCACATACTTTAATGGATTAGGCAACAATAGCACACACACAGCCCTGTTATGTACTCTCACACACAGCTACACTGAGACATAACCACCCTAACCCCCATAAATCATACCTCTTTAATAAAAAAACACACACTAAAATTCAGTTAAGCTATTCACCTTTATCCTTTATTTTTTTTATGTTTTTCAGTGTACGGTTTCCCCCTTTTTCTTTATGAATCTTCCTCACTTTTACTGAATTCTAAACATGCAATTTTGATATGAATTAATCCCTTGAACCCTGCCACCCTCACCTTTACTTTGATATCAAAATAGTATTGATTTCCACTCGCAAACTCATCAATTTGAATATGGTTTCATACCTTAAACAATTTGATCTTTCTTGTTTTCTCTTAATTGATTTCTTCCTTTCCTTCTTCTTCTATGTCCCCCCCTCGTCTCTCTCTCTCTCTCTAATTTTCCCTCTCCTCATTGAAAGCTCTTGCTTCTCAATCTTTGTTTCTCTTTCATTGGTCTGTTTCTCCTTCCCATTTCATTATTCTCTATTTTTCTCTCTTTCACTGTTTGTTCTTCTTTCTTTTATTTTTATTTAATCAATACATTTATTTATATTTAAATTCGATTAGTCACCATACAACCTGATGCCAAGGAAAGTGGGTTCGTACCTACGTGGAGGTGCCACAAAAGCTGCAGTCTGAGTCAGCTTCCAAGTATGCAAAGTGAGGAACAATGAGGGTGAAATAAGGGTAGAGAGTAAAGCTTCTCAGACAGGCCGTGAGGAGTGGCAGTGCTGCGGAGACAAGGCTGAGACAAACAAGGCTGACAGTCGACACTCCAAGTCGAAGTCTGAGTTGGGGTCCAATGCTACATACCAAAGTTATGTCCAAATTGTATTTCTCTCTAAAATCCAAGAGCTCTCAAATTTTAGAGTGAGAAAGTGATTTTGTGAGAATGAGAGAATTCTCTCTACAATGAGTCCAAAAGTCAACTATTTATAGGAGATAGTATGCTTATGTCATAAAATGCCACATGTCATCCCCTGGGAGTGACACATCACCAGGGGGTCCAAAAATGTGGATTCTCTGTCGGACTGGCAGTTCTTAAATTTGTGCTGCCTGCCCCACACAGCGTCGCTTTACCTGTCTGAGAAGACTGAACACACCGTGGTAGCATGATCAGAGTAAGCCCGTTGCCTCAACCACTGGTCCTAGCCCTTACTGAATCCCACAAGATACGCCAAAAGACACGTAGAGAACCCAACAGTGGTGAGGGTCACCTCTGTAACCAACTGCCAGGCAGACTAGGCGTGATGCCCTTCAAAGAACTGCTTCTATCTCAGAGTGACCTAGGGGTCATCGTCCTGGGGGCACCGATCATCATCGATAACGTGAGTGGACATGGTTGTAGCTTAGTGTTTAGTGTCATGCAAGTCACCCCAAGTAACGATAGCTTTGTGGTAAATAGCCTATACCGCTGTGAAAAGTCCTTGTGCAAGAGCACTACGAACGGAGCCCCCAGAATGAAGACAACGATAACTTTGTGGAGCCTATCCCACTGCGAAGGGTCCTCGTGCCAGAGAATTATGAACAGAGTCCCCCAAAATGAAGACGACGATAGCTTTGTTGTAACTAGCCTATCCCAATGTGAAGGGTCCTCATGCCGGAGCACTACAAACGGAGCTCCCCGAGAATGAAGACGATGATGGCTTTATGGTAACGAGCATATCCCACTGTGAAGGGTCCTCGTGCTAGAGCACTATGAGCGAAGCCCCCCGGAATGAAGACGGTGATGGCTTTTAGAGTAGCGAGCCCATCCCACTGTGAGGGGTCCTCATGCCGTAGCACTACGAATGGAGCCCCCAGAATAAAGAAGGTGATGGCTTTTGTGGTAGCGAGCCCATCCTACTCCGAGGGGTCCTCGTGCCGGAGCACTACGAGCGGAGCCACCCCAGACTAAAGACGATAATGGCTTCTATGGTAGCGAGCCCATCCCACTGCGAGGGGTCCTCATGTCAGAGAATTATGAGTAGAGCCCCCCCCCCCGCAATAAAGACATAATGGCTTCTATGGTAGCAAGCCCATCCGACTACGAAGAGTCCTCGTGCTAGAGCACTATGAACGGAGCCTCCTGGAATGAAGATGGCGATGGCTTCTGTGGTAACCAGCCCATCCCGCTGCGAGGGGTCCTTACACCGGAGTACTACGAGTGGAGCTCCCACAGAATGAAGACTACAATGGCTTCTGTGGTAGCGAGCCAATTCTACTGCGACGGGTCCTCGTGCTGGAGCACTACGAAAGGAGCCCCCAGAATGCTGCACACTCTAGAGAGTTGGTCAGAGCATGTTCCACATTTATGATGGGGGCACATGGTGTGGTGAATGAGTGTGGTGCCCGGGGGCCTGTAACATGAAAGTGGTGCACAGGCGCTACGACTATCATCGTAAGACCATACCTGGTGCCGGGGCACATGTCCTTGAAGTGGCGCAAGGGCACGGCGACGACTATCGTGAGACCACACCTGGCGCCAAGGGCACATGTCATGGAAGTGGTGCATGGGGCTCGGTTAAGTGTGTATGGTGCTCAGGGGCACGACATTGTGAAAGAGAGCCTGGGGCACGGTTGTATCAGCAGCGCGACACACAGGCACGACGAATTGAGTATGGTGCCCGCGCACGGGTGCAACAGAGTGAGTATGGTGCCGAGGGCACTGTAGAGTGACAGAGAGCCCTGGGGCATGGCTGTATTAGTGACGCATCGCACGGGTACGGTAAAGTGAGTATGGTGCCGAAGGCACTGTAGAGTGACAGAGTGCCCGGGGGCACGGCGGTATCAGCGGCGCAGCGCACAGGCGAGACAAAGTGAGTATGATGCCGAGGGCACTGTAGAGTGACAGAGAGCCTGAGGGCATGGCTGTATCAGCGGCACAGCGCACGAGCGCAGTGGAGTGACGTCCGGCGACGGGGGTCACGGAGTGACTTCCGAGCCCATGAAGAGTAGTGAATATGCTAAGTATTGAAGCCAAAGGCCAACCAGGGGAGGCCAGGCCAACCCAGGAGAGGCCGAGGTCGACCCCCAGGGGAAGGCCGAGGCCAAGGCCTACCCCAAGGGGAAGGCCAAGGCAGAGGCCAATGGCCAAGGCCAAGGCCGACCCCAAGGGGAAAGCCATGGCCAAGGTCGACCCCAAAGGGAAGGCCAAGGCCAACTTCCTTCGGTAAGAGCGAAGGTGTGCCAACGAGCGATAGACGATGTGCGACGGTCGAAGCGTGATGAGCAGTTGTGCAAGGATGAGTTTCTTAGTGATGAAGTTAAGTAAAAAAGTGAGTAGTGCATGTGACTTGAGCGTGCACGTTTTGACCAGTTGGAAGCGTTGAATATTGCATATTGCTTGTACGGACGTGTCATGAAAATTGGGTCTTGATTTGGTATATACTTTGGTTTACCTTCGTTTTCCCCAACCATCGGCAACCCAACTCGATAGCCTAGCCCGAGCTTTTGAGAGTCGGCTATGATACCATCTGTGATGACCTAATCCATGGCTCTAGCACAGGACAATGCCTCCCTCAAAAGGGTTAGCCAAGTAGGTATTTATGAGTTCATAGGTATAACATCAATCATAAATTATCTCAAATCCAATATGGAACCCTGTCTCGCCACGAGGCAATGTCTACGAGTCGGGTTATTTGAGAGTCCCTTGGAAGGGGGCGATGGAGAGGAAGATTATGAGCTATGTGTGATTGAGGCTTAGCAAGAATGCTAAGGCATAAGGAAAGAGGATTGTGATATCCCACATTGGACGTGGGATAATTTGTGATTAGCCTTATAACACACTGTCTATGAACTCATAAATACCTACTTGGCTATCCCTTTTGAGGGAGGCATTGCCCTGTGGTGGGGCCATGGACTGGGTCGTTACAAATGGTAGCAGAGCCAACTTTCAAAAGCTCGGGCTTGGCTATCCAGTCAGGTTGTCGATGGCTGGGGGAAACGAAGGCAAGTCTAAGTATATCCCAAGTCAAGAGGATGGTTGCGGCGACAAAGGGTGAGTCAGGTATATCTTACATCGGCTAGAGAAGAAGATTATAGGTTATGTGTTATCAAGTCTTTGGAAGGACGCTAAGGCTTAAGGTGGGGAGATTATGATATCCCAAATCGAATTTGAGATAATTTATGATTGGCCTTATAAGTCCCTATCCATGAACTTATAAGTACCTACTTGGGTAGCCCTTTTGAGGGAGGCATTGCCCTATGGTGGGGTCGTGGACTGGTTCGCTATATTTCTCCATTAAGAAACCTACTTTTCTTTCTTTCTCACTATGTAACGCACGTTTCTTCTCCATTAAGTGACAAAATTTTCTTTAGTGCTAAGAATAAAAGATCTTCTTTGTTAATATAATAACTTTGGCATGGCCTCAGCCTTCCCCATGGGTCGGCTTCAGCCTTCCCCGGATGATCTCTGCCGGAACACTGACTCCAAACACCTGTTGCTGCGCTTGAGCGTCGACTCTGCGACAGCCGTTGCCACCCTCGTGCATTTTTTGCATCACATGCCCCAAACACGATGCCCACCTCTGCGACACCTATTGTCGCGACTATAGTTATTAAAGGTGCAAAGGGTCCCCGGAGCCTAGGCGCAAAGCGCAGGCGCACGCCTTTTCAAGTAAGGCGCAAAATAAAAATAAATATATATTAGTGCATTAAACTAAATAAATCACGTAAACAAATTTAACAGAACATATAAATTTTAACAAATTTTGAACATTAGAAAAAGTTTCAAATCCGATGATTTGTAGTTAATCCTAAGTAAAAATGACGACGTCATCTTCGTCATTAGTGAGGGCTAAGGCAACAATGGTTTTCTCAAAAGCAAATCTTAGGCTCCAACTCTAGTAGAGATTCCTCTTCAATTTTATCTTCTTTGTCTACAAGGTAAAGTGAAGGAGTAAATTTGCTTTAAAAAGAGTAACAGTTAGAGACGAGACGCTGGCACAATGAACAAAAATATGAGAACCGAGGGATTAGGGATTTAGGATTTTAGCTTTTTTTTGTGGTTTAGATATTGAGTTATTATGTTATGAAATAAATAATGGAATACAATGAACGGTTGAGATGATGTCATGACGCAAAAATAAAAAAAATTAGGATCTTTGGGATTTTTTTTGCGCCTCCACCACCGCCTTGCGCCTAGGCGAGCAAGGTATGTGCCTTTTCGAAGGGGCTGCGCCTAGCCCTAGGTGAGGTGCAGGGAGTGCGCCTTGCGCCTAGGCGCGCCATTGATAACATGGTCGTGCATATACTTCATCTCAATGTCATGTGCCCTAGCACGACACCCGTCCCCATGACACCTCTCAAAGTACCCTTGCGCCTTCCCCTAGTTACGTGCCCCTGGCATGAAGCTCGTCTAAACGGTAGCATGGCCATGCCACTGTGCTCTCTCTGCATCATGTGCCCTAAGCATGGAACCGGTCTCCGTGACACCCATTGCATTGCCTATGCGCCTTTGTTGTGTCGCGTGTCACTTGCCATGCACGACACTAATCCATAGCGCCCCTGCGTTCCCACCATTGAGCGTGCCCCTGGCACCATACACATTCTGTTGTGTCGCATACATTCTGTCATGCTGTTATACAGTTACGCTGCCGACTCTCTGTCATACTATCATGCCACCGGCAACGCATACATTCTATCGTGCCCATGCGCCACACCACGTATACATTTTTGTCCCTTGGCATCTTATCACACTACCTGCCCCCCTCCCTCCCCCTGCCCCCAATTGGTACATCCCTTCACCACGCCACGTGCCCTTTGCCTTGGTTGTGGAACATGCTTCAATCCACTTCGCAAAGTGTGTAGCATCCTGGGGGATAGGCAACTCATCTAAGACAATATCTCTACCAGGGAGCTCTAAGTGCTCCGGCATGAGGACTCCCCCCCCTTAGGTAGGTGACTCCTTCAAAACACTAACTCGACCTACTGGTATACAGTCAAACCCCTCATTAACTCGACCTACCTATACAGTCAAACCCCTCACTAACTTGACCTACCGGTATACAGTCAAACCCCTAACTCTCTGTCACAGTACCATGCCACCACCAGTGCACACATTCTATCATGCCCATATGCCACGCCACGTATACACTTTTGCCCCTGACATCTTGTCACACTAACCCCATCCCACTGTCAATTGGTCCATCCCTTCACCATGCCACGCACACCTTGCCTTGATCGTGGAACATGTTTCAACCCATTTCGTGGAGTTTGCAGCATCCCGCAAGGATAGCTGAGTCCTCTAAGACACAATCTTCGGTAGGAGCCCTAAGTGCTCCAATATGAAGATTCCCCTTCTACTAGGTAGGCAACTCCTTTGGGACACTACCTCAGCCCATTGGCTAGGCAACACCTCCGGGACACTACCTCAGCGTATTGGGTATACAACTCCTTCTGGACACTGACTCGGCTTGTCAGGTAGGCGACTCTTCCATCCACTACCTTCATGCATCCTGAGTGCTCTGACAGAAGAACTCACCCGCGGGATAGCTTCACTCTGTAATACACTATCATCGCCAGGTATCTCTGAGTGCTCTGGCCTGTAGACTCCCCTTCATCCAGGTAGACGACTCCTTCAGGGCACTGCTTTGGGCCGTTGGGTAGGCACTCTTTCGGAACACTACCTTGGTGTGTTAAGCAGGCAAATCCTTTCGGACACTACCTCGGCCCGTCAGGTAGGTGACTCCTCTGGGACAGTACCTTGGCACGCTCTGAGTGCTTTGCCATGAGGACTCATCCGAGAGATAAGCAAATTTTTCGGGACACAATCTCTCTCAGGGTGCCTGCGTGGCTAGTCTACGTGCTCCATCATTGGGAGATTTTCATTGGCACCCCTACGGACCATCACACCTGGGTCATACTAAGATAGAGCTAGTCTCTAGAGAGCATCGATTGCACCTAGCCTTCCTGGTGGCAAGATCAAGAGGTTATTTGGCCACACATGTGCTGTGTTGGCCAGTCTTTCTAGATAGACAAAGTGACATTATGTAAGGCAGGGCGAGTAAATACGTGAGCCCACTGTCCGTGGAGTACCGACATTTGTGGCCCTTCGGTAACGTGTCACTTCCGGGGAACGCCATGTGTCGCTTGAGGACATCATCATCTCAACCCTTTTAAATAAAGGCTTGAGAATTCATTTGGTAGACTTCAAAATTTTATTCTCACTCTCGAATTCTAGAGAGGGAAATACATAGAACCTTAACGTAAGATCCCGACACTGGACCACAACATTGGATTATGAATGTCGTTGTGTATTTACCCCGTGCCTTTGCAGCACTGCAGCTCATCGGGCTCTATTCACACATCAGCATAGTTGGCATTTGACTCGGACTGTATTCCTTGTCGCCCATCCACGTCTTCTACGAACCCACTTCCTTCGCATTATTTTGGCAACTACACTGGAAGGCTAGCATTATAGTGCAGTTCGTCCTTTGTCTAAAACACCTAAGAAACCATGCCTCAACAACGTAAGGCTACCAGGATTACTAGCCACAGCCTCAACTGAGTCATCAAAGAGGAGCATCACCTCAAAGACCAAGAAGAGACCAGCCACAACCAACTCCAGGCTCTCTCTGAAATGGATGCACCAAATATCATCGCGATTGTCAATGCTACAGTCCAGTGCCTTCTCTTACATCACTTCCGTCGAAGACTCTCAATTATCTCTCATGACCACGATCGTGAAAACACAATCCAAGTCTTGACTTCATAGTCGTTGACTTCTCAAGGCCTCAAAACTCACCACGTTAGGCCTGCTGGTCACCTCCATGTCGTTCCAAGCTCTAAGGTAGACCTTTGTTGCTCAGATCCAACCTTCAAAGCTTGGGCTAGTTCTGGACACTTCCCAGGTCCCAGTGTTGTGACCACTGCTACCTTAGTCCTCTTGGCCCTCAGTAGTAGGACTTGTGGCACTTATGCCCCTGGCGCCCCACTTTATCCCTATTCAGAATACTCTAGAAATGCGCAAATCAATTGAGATAGAACCCAACCCTAACATGGTCCACTGTCACCTAAACACCAACCATGCCCCTAACTGCTCCAACAGGCTCTTTTTGAATGCTAGTCCCCTATGGCTGGCACTACCTTTGTGCAAACCATGTCTTAAGAAGCTGTTCCCCATCATTAGCCCTTCTTTACAATTGTCATTCCCTTAATGCCTTAGGTCGCCCTGTCTAAGGGCTTAGGTTCCAGGATCATCCTGAGCAGACACAAACCCTCGCATGTTTCATATGTCACCAAGCATGACCTTGACGCCATTCTTTACCACCTCAAAAAGTCATCCTTACCGCGTTCTTCCTTGAAGATAACCAGCCACTCCCTCTTCTACAACCTCGCCATCAAACCCTACCATGTCAAGCATAAGAAACCAGCCTCACCCTATTCAACGACAGAAAGGGCAAAGCTCACAAGCACCTCACAAGTTTTTGTTGCCTCCCTAAAGCACTACAGGGAGGACGGCACTTTGAAGCTTCAAAATTTTCACAAGTCCTTGACTAGCCTCGCCTACTCTCGATACGACCAGATTGTGGAGAGTATCATCTACTCCTAGTTTGACATGGTCCAGTTATTCTTTGACAACTTTCACTATGAAGTGGAGCCTGTAACCAACGTTGATGTTGCCGAAATCTGCCAGAACCCTAGGGAGGACCTCAATGCCCATGTCATAAGATTTTATCACGAGTGCTTGGAATGCACTTATTTCAGTAAAGATGAGACCCTCGTACCATTTGCATCAAGAACATGAGAGACACCTATAAGGTTTACTTTGAATTCCTCCAACTTTGGTCTTGGACGTTTCAAAGAAGCTGCATAATGCACCTATGATTCGATTGGTCTGTCAAGAACCCTTAAGCCTTAACCTCAGAATACCTTAACCGTGATGGTGGAAGCAGCCAGTAAAGATGACAACAGCTGAAATTGACGATCTCATGGAGGGATGGGCGCTTTGAGGAGAGACGACAGTCAATGCCTGCACTAGAAGATCCTTGCGCACACTTGGATTAATGATAGTTTTGTTACCATTCCCATTATATAATTGAGCCTACCCCCAAAGACTTAGCTAAGCCCAAATATTGCCCCTATTATCAGACTATTGGTCATGGCCTCAAGATGTGTCAAGTTCCCAATCACTGACAAGATTGCATTTTGAGAGCTCAAACTCTAAGTGTGGGGACCTGTGCCCTACCCGCTTAAGCACTGGCCCACCCTAGTGCATTTTTTCACATTTTCCTTCATTTTACAAATTCTAATGCCCCCCCACCCCCTTCCCTCGATCGAAATGCATGCTGCCTACCAGCGTTATCAATGAAAATTTACGATTTTTAGACTTAGACAATTCTGAAGCTACAATTTCTCTTGCACAAGTCCACTACAACCCTTGATTCCCTAGCTTACTCCTTTGGGGGCTTCACCTCTTACCCATTACCAAGCAAGTTAGGTGCCTCACCCTCAGCCTAACATTTCATAGTAACTCGGTAAGTGGTGCAAAAGGGTGGCTCGAGCCACACTATTAAGTCTCAACTTGATTCGGCGGCCTCAACCCCAACCGCTCAACGCTCTTGTCTGGGCTCGCACCCACCAAGTCTCCCCATTTCACCTTGAACCCTTATCATTGCATCCCCAACCCCAGGGTCTTCTCTAGGCACCCTAGTTAGAGTGTAAAGAATTTTTTTGATAAACACCCCCCCCACCATAGCTATTGCCTAAGCTTCTTCATCTCCTTTTCAAGGATAAAAAGCTTCAAAAAAAATTTCATATCCACTCCCTCTCACCTTCCTAAAAAAAATTGGAAAAAAGAAAATCAAAAGTTCAAAATTCAAATTCAACAATCAAACAGGCAGAACCTGACCTGTGAATGCTCGAACTTCAAATTACTGACCCTCGCATGACCCAATCCTCTTTTCCGTCACCCAGGCCAAAGCCCATCCCCTTACATGAAAATTGACATGCACGTTGCCCATATAACCCGACCAGTGTTCTTCCCAAACCCCTATTTCCCAAATAAAAAACCCCAAATCATTAACTTCGTATCGCCACCCTCTTTTGGGCCACCGACAGCTGGCGTCGCCCCCTCCCCACTCCCCCGAGAAACCCCTTCCCCTTCCTTCTCATCCTCTTCCCCACTCCCTATGGGCTGCACATATGAAGCCGCCCTTTACGCTACCGCCACTGCTTTTTTCTCATCTTCTTCCCTTCTCCCAACCCTCTTTTGGCCTCCCCCATCTCCCCTTAAGGCCGACCCACCTTCCTTATCTAAGGCTGACACACCTTCTTTCCCCAAGGCCAACCCCTCCCCCTTCCCCACAGACCCCCACCCTTTTCCCCTAGAAAGACGCCGAGGCCCTTGGACCCCAAGGTCGATGACCCCCAGCCCCAAGGCCAACCTCACTCACCTTTGGCTTACCCCTCTTCGTCCTCCTTTACCCACCTCAGACTGACCAACAATCCCTTACATCATCTCTGTCTCCATCCACCATCACCATCCTTTCCCAACAAAAAGGAAAAAGAAAACCATCACTGCGAACGACGCCTTGTGTGAATTTGGCATAGCTCCCTCACGCCTATCACTTCAAACTCGGCGGTCGCACCACCATCATTTGCATCGCTTCTGCTCTGCATGTTGTCATGCCCCTACATCATGATGCGCCCATCATTGCATCCTCTAGTTGCAACGCTCGACCGTGCCCCTGCTTACTTATTCGCTCCCCCACATCGCGATGATTATATTGTCGTGCCCCGAAACGTGCTTATGTGCCCATTATTGTGCCCCTTACGTCGCGACATCTAATCGCACTACTGTCCTAGTCATCATGCCCCCGCATCGTGACATAAAAGTATTTATAGGTGGTGCACAAGGCAGCTCGAACCACCTACTGCTCCCATTCGTTGATCAACCGCCCTACGTCCGTCATCACACATCAGTGCAACGCTTGACGATGCCTAAGCATTCCTAGGCTTCAATAGGTTGTGCACAAGGTGGATTAAGCCACATGCTCCTAACTCTTGTTATTTAGTGACGACCGAACGACTTCAAGCGAACACACATAACAAAATCTTCTAAGTATGGACTTGTGGGTATGCATGCGCTACACGCCTCGGTTGTCTCTCAGTGCATACGGCATATAGGGGGCTTATGTTGCTATCCTATTTTGGCTACACACTTTTGGACCACTCTAGGGTTCTACTCCAATGACACGCCAAAATTTTTACTGGTCAAGTTCAACGCTACCAAGCCGATCAACCCAAAAGTACCCTTAAGTAATGTGCGCTTCCTCATTACTAAGCAACATACTTTTCGTCTCTGCTAAGAATAACATTTTTCTTCTTTCCTAAGAAAAACTTTGGCAAAGCTTCAGTCTTCCCTTGTGTAGGGGGCCAGGGGTAAGGGGTCGACATCAAACTTCCCTAAGGGGGGGTCTGCTTCAACCTTCCCCTGATGATTTCCACAAAGCACCGTCTCCATGACACCCAATATTGACTCTACAATACCCCTTGCCATACCCGTGTGCCATTTCTGCATCATGTGACCCCCGCACGAGGCCTGCCTCTATGACACCTGTCGTCGTGCCCATTCGTAGTCTTTATGTCACGTTTCTTAGGCAAGATGCCTGACTTCCTGACGCCCGTGTGTCATCCTCGCATTGTGTCCTCTTGGCACGACGTCAGATCAGACCGGAAGGCCGTCTCTAGGTCACGTGCCCTAGGCATGATAGTCATCTTCACGACACCTTTCGTCGTGCCTATGCACCTTTGCTATGTCACGTGCCCAGCACGAGACTCATCCACAGCGCCCCTGCGCTCTGACTATTAAGCGTGCCCCCAGCAACGCACACATTCTACTGTGCACGTGCACAGTGCTGCTTACACAGTCACTCCCCCAGCTTTCTATTACACTACCATGCTTCTGACAACATACATATTCTATCGTGCCCATGCGTCGTGCCACTTATACAGTCGTGCCCCATTGTATCCTCTCCCACTAGCATGCCCCCGCATTGGTCCACTCCTTCACCACACCAAGTGCACCTTGCCTTGGTCATGGAACATGCTTCGACCCACTCCCTGGAGTATGCAGCATCCCAAGGGATAAGCGACTCCTCCGAGACATCATCTCAGCTAGGGAGCTACAAGTGCTCCGGCATATGGACTCCTCTCCCACCAAATAGATGACTCCTACGAGACACTACCATGGTTCATCGAGTAGGTGACTTCTCCAGGACACTACCTTACTGCGCTACGAGTGCTTCAATAAAAGAACTCACCCGCAAGATAGGATCATTTTCTAAGACACTGTCTCCGCCAAGGAGCTCCAAGTGCTCCAACATGGAGACTCCCCCTTCAACCTAGTAGGTGACTCTTCTTCAAGACACTTTCTCAGCCTCTTAGTTAGGCAACTCCTCCTTGGACACTACTTCGATGTGTCGGGCAGGCAACTCCTTCCGCACACTACCTCGGCCCGTTAGGTAGGCAACTCCTTTGATAGACTACCTAGGTGCTCTATGAGTGTTTTGACATGAGGACTCACCCGTGGGATAGGTGACTCCTCTGGGACACTATCTCTACCAGGGTGTGTGACTACTCTACATGCTCTGTCACTGTAGGCCTTTCATCGGCACTCTTAGGGACCACGACCCTCGGGTCACTCCGAGAGGAAGCAAGTCTTTGGAGGGCATCGTGCCTAATCTGCCTAGCAGTTGAGTGTCGAGCCGTCCCTACCGCTACCAGGTCCTTTACGTCTCTCGACACCCTTTGGGACTCTATAAGGGCTTGGTATTAGGGCTAGATCAAGAAGTTCTCTAGCCATATCGGCGCTGTCTTGGCCAGTCTTTCCAGCTAGATAGAGCAATAATATGCAGGTAAGGCCGCGTAAATATACAATCCGACAGTCCATGGAGTACAGGTGTTTGTGGCCCCTTGATGATGTATCACTCCCAGGGAGTGCCACGTGCCGCTTGGTGATATCATCATTTACTTTGGAGGATTTCGGACTTTCACACTTCGAAACGAAACTCATATGCATGTTTACTCTCTCACTCTATAATTCTAGAGAGAAAAACACATAAAACCCTAAAGCAGGACCCCGACGCTTGACCCCAAAGTTGAACCTAAGCACTAGACTGTGACTTTTGTTGTGTATTCACGCACCTGTGCCTTTGCAGCACTGTCACTCCTCAGGCTTTGTCTAGGAAGCCCTTGGTCTCTATCCTTACTCCATTCTTGTTTTATCGTTGTTACTAAAATTTTAATGACCATTGACTGTAGTTAAAATACATATAACAATGTTTTTTTTTTATTATAAGATGTTATACATAAGAAGATCATAGTCAGCAATATATATATATATATATATATATATATATATATATATATATATAAGCGCCCACCCACCCTTAATGTTACTTTAGTTTTTTGTTTATTTAAGATTAGATTAAATTACATAACATTTTGACTTTATTATGTTATTATTTACGACTGCAAAAGAATCAAGAATCTAAATAGTGTGCCATACTGGAATAAAAGTTCAAAAGCTGGCGTTGCAATCAAATGGCAAAAATAGTGCACCAAATATAAACAAAGCTTGTAGTGTATGTGTGTGTGTGGGGTGGGGGGGGGGGGGTATGTGTGGTGGGAAACACTACAGTCATTCTCATATTTTTTTCTATTACATTTCAAGATTCAATCATCAAACAAAACTCTTAAGGCGTAATTATATTTACATTGTAAATGAACTTTCCAGTAACAAATCAACACGCTCATTACTTAGATGATTAACATTACGGTTACGGTGGCTTAATCATTCAAACTGTGAACCAAAGAAATCCGTAACGGAGACTTCTACACGATGTGAGTTGTACTAATTGGATCAGATGGAATTCTTTCTTAATTCTTGGCAATACTAGAAGTTTAACCTTTGTGGATAAACTAAATTTTTGCTTTTACAAAATTAAGTAGAAAAGATTGTAGTCACATTTCTTTTGATTTTACAACCAGGGTCCAATGCACGTGACACCTAAAGTAATACCTTCTTTTCAAGACAACCACCCTCAACTCCCCAAGGGAAAAAGGAAAAACCATCTTTACCATGTTGGAATTGAGTTTTAAACCCATTGTGAGAAGCAATTTTGAATCAATTTTCAAATGGGTTCTAAACCATATTTTGGTTAGGACCAAATTAATTCATGTTCATCTATTGGAATAGATGATCATGGTATATTCACATGTCTAAAACAAATAGAAGGTGAATGAGAAAATTGAAGTTAAAGTTGGTGGATCAACTTGAAGGGAAGAGAGAATCCCACATAGAAGAATTAAAGCAAATGTTGTCTCCTTATAAGGCTTAGCCTTGAGTTAAGGGATGAGCCCCTTGGGGGTACCCATGTTTTGTAAGGAGGGAGGACCTAGGTTGACCCAAGGTCCACCACGCGCGCGCCGCCCCGTCCCGGTCCGGTCCGTGGCTTGGGCTTGGGCCCATTAGGCTTTATTCTTTTTGGGACAAAAATATTTAAATAAATAAAGTTTATTTATTTATTTTCTTTTCCGGAAAGTTGTGACCTCTCCAGCTAAACAGTTTTTCCTGTGAAGAGTTGCACCCCCCAGTGGATACTGTGTATAAATACGAGTCAGTTTTACAAAAATAAGAAAAAAACAACTTCATCCCGAAATTATCTTCTGCAATTTTTCTTCTGTCTCGTTCCTGTGTCCGAAAGAGTTCTGTGCTTTTGTTTTGGTTCGCCGGGTCTGCAATTTGGAGTGCTCCTATTTCAGTTTCAGACGTATTGTCGTTGTATCCTGGGAGACTGTCGTCAAGAACCGTCAGCACCATTGCGGGACGAATAAGTCTTAAGGACAGTGAATCAAATTCACGCCTCGACCTTTTTCCTTTGCTGTTCTGCAATCTTCTTGTGAGTTCTTAAATAAACTATTATTTCTTTCCTTACGTTACTGCTGTTTTTGGAACCTTAACATATGACTGTTAGTATATTTTCGATATTGTTTTTCTGCACAAATATACACAAAGTATACGTAGAAACCAACATTCTTAAGACTTATTACTTGTTTTTTGCATACTTTGTGTTGCATGTGTAGAATCATTGCTTTCGAATTTCGTAATAGTGTTCTCAAAACAGTGTTTTCAAATCAGCATTTTCTAAATTTCGTTTTCTTATTTGATTCTGTCAATCTTTACGAAAATTATTTTCAGATTCAAAATTTAATTTTAGTGATACTAGACTCTGATTTATACTATTGTGATAGACTGGACTGTTTATTAATTGTTGTTATATTCTGTTGATAGATTTATAACAATGGCTACTAGTGAAACCAATTCGGAAAGTGGACCGATTAATCCCAACGTGCAACACGGTGGTGGGACTGTGTATGCGACGCCTTATGTGGCACCAACTCATGGTTCTGTTGGACTTGGTGAAAGACCGGAAAAGTTCAATGGAAAAGATTTCAAGAGGTGGCAACAAAAGATGTTGTTTTACTTGACCACTCTTAACTTGGCAAGATTCTTGCAAGAGGATGCACCAGATCTTGGTGAAAATCCTGACCGGCAAACTGTGGCTGCCGTGGAAGCTTGGAAGCATTCGGATTTTTTGTGCAAGAACTACATCCTCAATGGATTGGACAATGCGTTGTATAACGTATATAGTCCAATGGTCAATGCGAAAGCATTGTGGGAATCCTTGGAAAGGAAATACAAGACGGAAGATGCCGGCTCAAAGAAATTTGTAGTCGGCAAATTCCTTGATTTCAAGATGGTGGATTCTAAGACAGTGATTAGTCAAGTCCAAGAGTTTCAGCTTATTCTACATGATATTCATGCGGAAGGGATGGTACTTGGAGAGTCTTTTCAAGTGGCTGCTTTGATAGAAAAATTGCCACCTACTTGGAAAGATTTCAAGAACTATTTGAAACATAAACGCAAGGAGATGAAGCTCGAGGATTTGATCGTCAGATTAAGGATTGAGGAGGATAATCGCCAGTCCGAGAAGAAGGCCGGTAATTATCATCAAGAGGCCAAGGCAAATGTGGTCGAGCAAGGTCCATCAAAGAGGAGGAAAATTTCCGATTCCGATGGTCCAAGCGGAGCAAGAGGCTCACATTTCAAAGACGGTGAGAAGAAGAAGTTCAAAGGGAACTGTTTTGTGTGCGGCAAAGCTGGCCATCGTGCTAAGGATTGTCGCAAAAACAAAGGAAACTTTAAGAAAGGAAAGAATTCTCAAGCCAACGTGACCGAAGTTACCAAAATCACCGAAGACGTGACAGATTTGAATTTATCTGCGGTGGTATCCGAAGTCAACTTGGTTGGAAATCCCAAACAGTGGTGGGTAGACACGGGCGCTACTCGACATGTGTGCTCCGAGCGAAATATGTTCACTACATATGAGAGCGCCAACAACGAGAATCTGTTCATGGGAAACTCTTCTTCTTCAAAGGTGCTAGGAATGGGAAAGGTGGTCTTAAAGATGATATCCGGCAAGGAATTGAGTCTCAACAATGTGCTTCATGTGCCAGACATTCGGAAGAATCTAGTGTCAGGCTCATTGTTGAGTAAGAATGGCTTCAAGCTAGTGTTTGAGAGTGATAAATTTGTACTCACTAAAAGTGGGATGTTTGTAGGAAAAGGGTACTTATGTGATGGTCTGTTTAAGTTAAATGTAATGACCATCGTGCCTAAAGTTGTACCAAATTCCGATATTAATAAAACTATTTCTTCTGCTTACTTGTTGGAATCTCCTAATTTATGGCATTGTAGATTAGGTCATGTAAATTATGGTTCCATACAAAAGCTAGTGAAAAATGGATTTTTGCCTAAAATGAATTTTGACTCACATAAAGCATGTGAAATTTGTATTGAAGCTAAAATGGCAAAAACGTCTTTCAAGTCAATTGAAAGAAGTACGGAACCTTTAAGTCTAATTCATAGTGACATATGTGACTTAAAGGTGGTACAATCTAGAGGAGGAAAAAAGTATTTTATTACTTTTATTGATGATTGTACGAGATTTTGTTATGTATATTTGCTTAGAAGCAAGGATGAAGCCTTGGAAGCATTTATGCAATACAAAATTGAGGTTGAAAATCAACTTAGCAAGAAAGTCAAAGTACTAAGAAGTGATAGAGGTGGAGAATATGTTTT
Source organism: Escallonia herrerae (assembly GCA_033070095.1). Taxonomy (NCBI): domain Eukaryota; kingdom Viridiplantae; phylum Streptophyta; class Magnoliopsida; order Escalloniales; family Escalloniaceae; genus Escallonia; species Escallonia herrerae. The sequence goes on along the minus strand of JAVXUP010003907.1, from coordinate 29,922 downwards.
CCCTCTTGAAAAATTTTGTGCTGATCATGGAATCATTCATGAGACCACGGCACCATATGCGCCTCAGTCAAATGGAATTGCTGAGCGGAAAAATCGTACTTTAAAGGAAATGATGAATGCTTTGTTGATAAATTCTGGACTACCAGATAACTTGTGGGGGGAAGCGGTCTTAACCGCAAATCATATACTTAATAAAGTACCTCACAAGAAGCTGCAAAAGACACCTTATGAGCTATGGAAAGGTCGTCCTCCTTCCTTCAAATATCTTAAAGTGTGGGGGTGTCTAGCAAAGGTAGCTATCCCACCACCTAAAATGGTAAAAATAGGTCCTAAAACGGTTGATGGAATTTTCATTGGATATGCAAGCCATAGCTCGGCATATCGGTTCTTAGTGCATAAATCTGAAATTGACGATATACACGTCAACACCATTATGGAGACAAGGAATGCACATTTCTTCGAGGATGTATTTCCTTGTCGAGTGGCACAAGAACGGAGTTCTTTAAAAAGAACTAGTATGGACCAAGAACCCTCACAAGAGGAAGATGAGCCAAGACGTAGCAAGAGAGCTAGAACGTCTACATCTTTTGGTCCTGATTTTCTAACATATTTGTTAGAAAATGAGCCTCGTACTTACAGTGAAGCAATGTCGAGTCCCGAAACTCCTCATTGGAAAGAGGCTATTAACAGTGAAATAGAATCCATCATGCAAAATCATACGTGGGAACTGGTGGATCTTCCTCCTGGAAATAAACCATTAGGGTGTAAATGGATTTTCAAGAGAAAGATGAAAGCTGATGGAACGATCGAAAAATATAAGGCCCGATTGGTTGTCAAGGGATATAGACAAAAGGAAGGCCTTGATTATTTCGATACATATTCACCAGTAACGAGAATAACATCCATTCGAATATTGATAGCTATTGCAGCTATCAATAATTTTGAGATACACCAAATGGATGTGAAAATAGCCTTCCTAAATGGAGATTTAAATGAAGAGATCTATATAGAGCAACCCGAGGGGTTTGTAGCTCCTGATCATAAGAGGAAGGTGTGCAAGCTTGTTAAGTCACTTTATGGACTAAAACAGGCTCCGAAACAATGGCATGAAAAGTTTGATAAAGTCATGATCGAAAATGGCTTTAGAATCAACAAATGTGATAAATGTGTCTATGTTAAAGGGACGGAAAAAGGATATGTCATTGTTTGCCTTTATGTGGATGATATGCTCATTATCGAGAGCAATAATGAATTCATTAAGGCTACAAAGAAAATGTTGGCCAGTAAATTTGATATGAAAGATATGGGTGTGGCTGATGTTATACTTGGTATGAAAATTACCAAAACATCAAATGGACTAGTCTTGTCACAATCTCATTATATTGAGAAAGTGCTAGACAAATTTAAAAGTTATGATGATAGTCCGGTTAAGACACCGCTAGATGTAAATTTACATCTAACAAAGAATACTGGGGAAGGAATATCTCAATTAGAGTATTCGCGCATAATTGGTAGCCTAATGTATATCATGAATTGCACGAGACCCGATATAGCATATGCTGTCAGTAAACTGAGCAGATATACTAGTAATCCGGGAAAGAATCACTGGTTAGCTATTGTAAGAGTTTTAAGGTATTTAAAATATACCTTAAACTTTGGTCTGCATTATACAAGATATCCAGCTGTTTTAGAAGGATACAGTGATGCCAACTGGATATCAGATTCTAATGAAACAAAATCCACAAGTGGATATGTGTTTACATTAGGAGGAGCAGCTATTTCTTGGAAATCCTCTAAACAGACATGTATTGCCAGATCCACTATGGAATCTGAATTCATTGCTTTAGATAAAGCAGGAGAAGAAGCGGAGTGGCTTCGTAATTTCTTGGAGGATATTCCAAATTGGTCTAAACCTGTGCCACCAATTTGCATACATTGTGATAGTCAATCTGCAATTGGAAGAGCACAAAGCAGTATGTATAACGGCAAGTCTAGACACATACGTCGCAGACACAATACCGTTAAAGAATTACTTTCTAGTGGAATTATCTCTATTGACTACGTGAAGTCAAAGGATAATATTGCGGATCCGTTAACGAAAGCTTTGACTAGAGAGAAAGTAAATACGTTATCGAGGGGAATGGGTCTTAAGCCTATGAACTAAAGAGTTGCCATAATGGAAACCCTACCTAGCTGACTGGAGATCCCAAGATCTAGGTTCAAAGGGAAAACCGAATTATGTAAATGCGACTCAGACAGAGCACTGTGGGGGTTAAAACCCTAATATCCATTCCTATGATGAGAAGACAGTGGCACCTTCAAAAGGTTAGGTTAAGCTATGCTTTTAATGACTCTTATATCTTGGAAATCCAAGTGGGGGGTGCAGTAGGAACCTCTAATAAGAAGTCACCTATGTGAGTAAGAAGTGGGCCGCTTCTATGAGAATTGTAAGGCTGAATTCTCAGAGAGTACTCATGAAAACCAGGAGTGTTCAGGGCCAAAATGAACACAACAATGAGAACCTCAAAACAATGTTTGAACGATACTGTGTGAAATTCTATTGTCTTGGTTTACACTAAAGGTTGAACAGTTCAAGACATCATGTTCACTGGTTAACCAGTAAATCCGATAGTTCTCACTAGGGAAGGTTCAAGGCCATCAGCTACCTATCCCGATGCAGTGTCGTTCTAAAGAACTCTTTCTTGTGTCAGTGTTTCTTTGTGTTAGTGTCCAGTCAATTTTCTATTCATGTGGGGGATTGTTGGAATTGAGTTTTAAACCCATTGTGAGAAGCAATTTTGAATCAATTTTCAAATGGGTTCTAAACCATATTTTGGTTAGGACCAAATTGATTCATGTTCATCTATTGGAATAGATGATCATGGTATATTCACATGTCTAAAACAAATAGAAGGTGAATGAGAAAATTGAAGTTAAAGTTGGTGGATCAACTTGAAGGGAAGAGAGAATCCCACATAGAAGAATTAAAGCAAATGTTGTCTCCTTATAAGGCTTAGCCTTGAGCTAAGGGATGGGCCCCTTGGGGGTACCCATGTTTTGTAAGGAGGGAGGACCTAGGTTGACCCAAGGTCCACCACGCGCGCGCCGCCCCGTCCCGGTCCGGTCCGTGGCTTGGGCTTGGGCCCATTAGGCTTTATTCTTTTTGGGACAAAAATATTTAAATAAATAAAGTTTATTTATTTATTTTCTTTTCCGGAAAGTTGTGACCTTTCCAGCTAAACAGTTTTTCCTGTGAAGAGTTGCACCCCCCAGTGGATACTGTGTATAAATACGAGTCAGTTTTACAAAAATAAGAAAAAAACAACTTCATCCCGAAATTATCTTCTGCAATTTTTCTTCTGTCTCGTTCCTGTGTCCGAAAGAGTTCTGTGCTTTTGTTTTGGTTCGCCGGGTCTGCAATTTGGAGTGCTCCTATTTCAGTTTCAGACGTATTGTCGTTGTATCCTGGGAGACTGTCGTCAAGAACCGTCAGCACCATTGCGGGACGAATAAGTCTTAAGGACAGTGAATCAAATTCACGCCTCGACCTTTTTCCTTTCCTGTTCTGCAATCTTCTTGTGAGTTCTTAAATAAACTATTATTTCTTTCCTTACGTTACTGCTGCTTTTGGAACCTTAACATATGACTGTTAGTATATTTTCGATATTGTTTTTCTGCACAAATATACACAAAGTATACGTAGAAACCAACATACCATACCAACCTCTTCATTCATCTTTCACTTTCAAGCCCTTGTGTGTGTGTGCCCCTTCCATTGTCACCTTCCAATGCACATGACACAGTGATGTTACATACGAAGCAAATGAGCTGTGTATGGTAAACCATCTCCTTGATTGACCCTCTACATGAGGCACCTCACTTCGCGTCTAAACACCGTGAACATATTGGCTTTAAAGTGAAGAAGGTCATTGTTACAAGGTCACCTTGCATTTCTTTTTGGTAATTAACATACCCGGTTTCAACACATTGGAACTCTTTGAGATCGATATTAATCTCAACTCAATCAGCTAACAAGCGCAAATATACTCAAACATATGACTCATTTAAAGAGCCAAATATGTCAAGCTTCTCAAATGTTGGCCCTCACGTAGTGCTTTCATGTATTAAGTTTGAATAAAAGATAATAGTTGATATTAGAAATGTAAATGTAATTATCGATATTTGTATTTCTTAATTACCTGAAAGATCACACGAATGCGCGAGTTCTCTCTCTCACGTACACACACATTGAAGAAGTTATTACATCCTCAAAATAACTTTTGATAATATCACTTCTCTATACTGCTTAAGTGAATAAAAATAGCTGTTAAAAACGTTTTCCAGAGGAAGAGTGTGGTTACATGATTTCCTTCACCTTGCACTTGAATCTCGCACCCGCAGCTTTCTCTTTGGAACTTGATTCTGTGTGGAGAAAAGTATGTGCGAACAAGGGCCGTAAAAATTGTCGGCAGCAAAGACAAGGAAAAAGGGTAAGTTGTTGATGTTGATTGATGATGATGATAATAATAATAATGTCTAATCATCAGAGATACGTGATCCCTTGGACACACGTGGAAGTGGGCAAAGGCTGTCACGCAGCATTATTCGGCGGTACGTGTCAAGAGATCCCGGTGAGTGACGGGCGCCATCAAGCCCCAGTGTTTCCAGAGGTTGGATCGTACACGTGGCGAGTACATCACTGGCAGCAGTAGTAGTGTAGCTCAATTAATTGATTGTCTGATGATCAGCACTATTGCTACTGCAGGCCTGTCCCCGTAGAGTTGCGTCCTTGTCACGTGCCTTCGCCTTTCCCTCCCTTGACCGGCACCGCCCCTCCTCATTTTCCCTCCTTTTCTCGTTTACATTTTTCTCTTCCCTTTTTGGGCCTTTTTTTTTTTTTTTTCGTTTTAGATTTATTAATAGCTATATACATTCTCCACGGACAGAAAAAAAAAATTAGCTACAAATACTTCTTTTAACTCGATATATACTTTTTAGAGCGATGTATCTCCTTTTTAATTAACTTGTTTAAGTAGTATTTTTTAAGTTCATAATCTTTCCAAAAGCTATTATGTATGTACTTTGTGATTTTCTTGTATGTGTTATGGTCCATTCAAGATTATGTGCGGGACGATGAAATAATGTAGTTCGCTACTTTGTAATTATGACAATTACATTATGTAATGAACGACGAAATTTACTTAAAGAAACAAAATATATTTGGCGTGTTTATCAATTGGCACTGACAACTTATCTTAAGTTGTCTGGGTGAGTAACGGATCAACTCTCTCTCTCTCTCTCTCTACACACACACATATTCCAACCACCAGTGAGTCATAGGTGATATCTTGATGGGGAACTTCTTTGGTGTAGCCAGCCATTGAATCAAAAAGAGAAGAAGTTTAATTTGAGAAAGCAATTAGGCTGAAGAATATGCGAGCAGCCTCGTTCTTAAGTTTCGGCCAACTGCTTTTAGATTTGGGTGAGCATACAAAAGGAGTTAGTTATATTGTCTCATGGGTTTGGACCTAAATTTCGAAGGCCATTGAAGTTTGACTTGTTCTATTTGGATCATTAATTCATCTAAATTTCTATTTTCAATCTAGTCATCAAACATCTAAAATTTAAGACTCCATCAACTCTAAATAGACAAAATTGAAGGTGGGCAAAATTGAGTTTTTTAGTGCTAATTTGGAGGTAGTGTATCGATGGAGTTCACCAGATCACTGGCCTTAGCTTGTTATGATAGATGGTCGAGTTCATATACTTGGACACAATGCTTGAAAAAGAAATGATAAGAACACAAAAAGTTCTTTGTGGTGACTATTCAAATTTTGCTCCTCTTAAATTCACGCATCTATGGTTGGGGCTAAAAACCAAAGATGAATAGGAAGTGTATATAAAGGACAAAAATAAAGCAAGTGAAACTCTTAAAGAAATTATAACAATTAGGTCCAAACATAAGGGTTTACTTTTGTAATATACCATTGACAAAATTACGGAGTACCAACTTGCTCGGCATGTTGTTTCCGACATTAAAAAAAATAATCCTTAGTTCCATCCTTTTATTAATACATTGACCTCTTGACTTGTATTTATTGGTTTCTTACATCATTAAGCTTGGACCTCTATACTCGTTGGGACCAAACTTTTGTCCTTAGGTTCAACGTATTTTAACAAATTTCTTATCAGTAATAAGGCTTAAGAGGTTATTCATTGCCTGTGCATATAACTTTAGCAATTTATGACTTTTAATTGGGAGTAGTGGAATCAGGATTTCACCTTAGGAGCTGTTAAAAAATAATTAAAATTTGACTGTTATTTCGATTGGAGGAATCTTTATCTTACCCCTTATATAGCGACAAACAATAGTCTCTAAATATTTTTTGTGACTTTTATTTAGTGACGCTAAAAAAGTACTACTAATAATTGTCACTGAAAGTGTTGAAAAAAAGTCAATAGAAACATTTAACGACTATTAATTGTCACTATACACGGGGTTGGAGGAAGATTTCTACAACCAGGGTAGGAGTCAAAGTTTGTCCACTAAATATATATCGGAGTCAGTAAATTTTTTTATAAGTAAAATAATACACGAAAATAGCACACTTTTCGACAATACACAAAAAGCATACTATAAAAGTATCCAACACGCCTCTTTTATTTTGAACCGTTTAATATTTGCAATACATATATACTTTTCTTATTAGTAAAGCTCTAACGCTTCTCCTTTTTTTTTTTTTAATATTCTATCAAAAAAATGAATTTACTCTAGAATTCACCCCAAAACACTAACAAAGTCCTACACTATACTTACTATAGCAAGAAGCCAAGAACATATCAATCCAATTTGGTCACAAATCTCAATCAACAACCCAATTGGGTCACAATGTCACATATCCCAATCTAATTAGGTCACCCGTCTCAATCAACAAATTCAAATGCTCAATTTATTTAACAATATAAAAGACTCAATTAACAACCTAAAATCATCAATCAATACTCAATTGGAAAAGAAATTGATCAATTAATCTGAAAAATGCGTACCTCAATCAGTTGACCGGTATGGGTCACCGGTCATTGAACCGGTGGTGGGTTCTTGGCCGCCGGTGAAGTCCTCAACTCACCGTCGCCACTCGTCGCTCAGATTCGAACAGAAGAGTACCTCTTCGCCGTCGCTGCTCAGATTTGAACAACCCTAGATCGTGGGTTCGCGGTCGCATGTCGGTGCTATCACAGAAAGAGACGTGCTTGGTGGTCGTCGCCTCACTAAAACCCTAGATCTTCGTGGTCGGCGGCTCCACTCCACCGTCGTCAGTCGTCACTCATCAGAAGAGAACCCTAGAGAGAGAGTGTGTGTGTGTCTCACATATCACTGTTTCCGCCGATTTGCCGGAGTGGCCGTGGGTGAGGCCGTGACTGTGAGGGCGAGACTGAGAGTTGTTGGCATCGCACAGGGGAGAGAGAGAGAGAGAGAGAGAATCGTGGCTGTGATTTCAGATGTGAAAGTAATTTTTTTTATCCAAAATTTGAAGGGGTACATTTGAAACCCCCCCCCCCCCCCCCTGTTTATTGGAGTATTTTCATAAATAAGATTTTATAGATTTCGCAAAAAAATTTAAGCAATAACTATTTTTACCATTATTAGACCGTTGAAACTATTAACATTATTTTGTGTTATTTCACCTTTTATTGGTACCATAAGCGTGCACTGCAAATAGTTATAAGTATATTGATTTGCAAAATAATACCTTGTTATAAACATTGATACAGTCACTTAATTAGACCCATATATAATGTTTGTTTTTCTAGTTTTTGTAAGAAGAGATTATGTGAGTGTTACAAACTCTTTCTATTCTATCAAACATATCTTAGCTTGTGAGACTTGGTCCTTCACAAATTTTATTTATATATCTACTTTCTTCTTAACTACAAGTCACGTTACAAAGATAAACATCAAAAGTTCATGCTTTCCTGATCATTTTCTCTTGAAATTGGGCAAAGAAGGGTGTTAGGTGAAATCTTCCACTTCTTTCAAAGTGATGCAATTTTAGAGAAGTTATAGCAAAAACAACTGGGGTGTTATATATTAGAGGTGGTACGTTAGGACTTATTGCACCGATACATTGCGTATGGGCGTGAGCCATTCTAAAAAGAGTGACCCAGTCCATTTCTTAACGCAGTGGTATTATACTTGTTTCTAAGATCTTCAAGATAGATTCTTTAAACCCTTAATGGTACCTCACATGGTAAGGACAATGTCACGTTTGTTAGAGGATATTCAGGCAAATATATTTTTCATCTGCACAATCAACAGAGGCAAAATTATTCACGTGTGTTTCATTTTGTCAATTTTTTATATGAGGCTGCTTGCATATTAGAAATTTTTTTTTTGGGGAACTTTTTTCAGCAATTTTAAGATGGTCAGTCCTGAAATCATGTTCATATTATTTGCTTTTATTGCGAGGGTGTTATCATAAATATGAGGACTTTGGGATGTAGGTTTTGCACCGGTGCACAAGACTTTCTAAACTGGTCATGAGAGCTTCTAAATTTATAAAGTTGAATGCCGTTATGCATCGTGTGATATTTTCATATTACGTCAAGGTAAGTTTTCTACCGGCAATGTTGCACATAGAAACTATATGTATCAAATTAATTTTGAAAATAGTGGGGGCATAATTGGGGTAATTTGCTTTGGTGTTGGGGTCAAGCTAAAAAGGGTTATAGAGATATAAAAGACTTTGATTCCAACTTTCATGCACTATATTGTTGATCTAGTACTATATGATATTCCAACTTTCTGTTATTGTTGATGAATATCATTTTTGAAAAACAAGTATGGATGGATCTTTGAAAATAGAAACTGTAGACATGATAAATGTTTTGTAGCGTTTTAATGAATATGTTTATATGTTTTCAGCGTGCCAATTTTGCCATGTTATTTCATTGATTCTTTTTCTGAGCTCGAACTTTTATTAGAATGAATAATGAGTTTTATGGTAACAATAAATTTGTATGTGGATATTGGGTCACCCCGTAGGTGATTGAGTGCATTAAAAAAAGAAGTTGATCATCTGAAAATAGTTATGTGATCATAATACGCGACTGATTATCGTGCGTCAAGGGATGACGGTTAATTCTTGATATCACCGGTTAAGACTAGCAAAGCTAGTCATATTAGTTAGTGACCATAAAAAAACAGCAAACTAATAAGCCTCAACAAATGAATAAAGTTGCATTATAATGATTTTAGAAGTAAAGTAAACATGGTAGCTTGACTCTCAACGATCTGGGTCGATCAATAATATTTACATGCTTATGTTAATACTGAATTTTTTTATTTTAAGATTTTTATTTGAATTTTACATTGACTGCGTGTGATTTTTAAGCTACGCTAAATATATGTTGAGGAAGTGCTATATGGTTATTTTGTTGTTCTATTGCCTTGGAAAATTGAGTGAAAATTGTAACATTTGAGCATTTAACACAGATTTACTGGTTCAACATCTTACTTGCTTTATATTGAAACTTTTGCAACTGGAGTTAGGTGCACACATACTTACCCTCCATTAGCATAACCATGAATAAACGTTATTCGTGAATTTTTTTAGCGCATTGCATTAAAATCAATTGAATATCAGTTATATGTGTTTTTAGCTATTTTATTATTTTTCTAAGAATTTGTGCCAGCAAAAATTGTTTAAATATATTATAAAGGGAATAGTGCACTAGCATTGGGGTTTTAAAAAGTTATGCGTGAAACCAAAAACATATTTTTTGGCTATTGGAATGCTTTTCTAAATCTGGGAGCTCTGAATAAAGAATAAAAAAGAGTTGTCTACATGTGAAGTTAGTTTCTTAAAGTACAAATATTTTGCTAGAAGTTGAAAACAGGGATGATTTAGCATTTGAAACATTTTGGATAACAAAGTGAGATTTGAAAAGGCTTGAACTGTTAAAAGCCTTGAAAAAAAATTGATCCTCAACTTGCTTTGAGAAGATATGTGCTATTGCTCGTTATGAAATATATGACACATGGAGAAAGACATCATGTGTATCTTTGAAAAATGTTTAATTATGTGCTTGTGAAAATATCCCAACTTGCCACCCTTTATATTCGTCCCTATTGAGCATGCCAAGATAATGTCTAAAAGGAGTCGCCAGCACGACAAACCGAGGTACCGGTAGTGTCTCGAACGATTTACTTATCCGACTATTTGATGTAGTGCTTCAATGGAGTTGCCTAACTAGCGGAAGAGGAGTCCTCATGCATGAGCACTCAGAGCTCCCTGAGGAATGTCACTACAAGAAAAACTGTTTTTTACGACGAACTTTTAGCGACGGAGGAGAATCCGTCGCTAAAAGACCTTTCAGCGACGGAAATACCGTTTGTAAAAGTCCGTCGGCAAAAACCTTTACCAACGGAATATACCGTCGGTAATAGTTTTTACCGACGAACTTTTATCGACAGAATATTAGCAACAGTGTAACCGTCGCTAGAATTTTTTTACAAAATATCTAATATTCGAGGAGTTTCTTAAAATAATTTAGCGATGGAAAAACACCGTCACTAACATATTCGTCGGTGAAAGTTTTTAAAATAACACTTTCTGCGACGGACTTTTAGCGACAGTATTTTCCCGTCGCTAAAAGTCCTTACATATAACAGTTCATCTTTCTCTCTCTCCCTCCCCGTTTCTCTCTGTCTCTGACTCTCACCTACTCATCGACGATTTTTTTACCGGCAGTCTCCCTCTCTAGCCACCCACCTCCCGCGACATCACCCCGCCTCCCCCCCCCCACGTCATGCCCCTCCATATCCGCGTGCCACCAACTCAGCGCCACCAATTCCCTCCACTCCCCGCCACCAAGGCCCTCCATTTCCGCCGCACCACCAACACTGTCGTCGCTGCACCACCTCTCTGTATGTCTATTTGCCCTAATTTGCTTTAATGCATGTTTAAGCGCCATTTGCCTTAATTTTCAGATGCTCTGATTTATGTCCTAATTTGCCTTAATTTTTTTTCTGGAATGTCGATATGTTTCTTATAATTTTAATTATTTTTAATTGCTGATGAAATTGGTTTTGTAACTGATTGATTAGTTTGTTTAATTGCTGATGGAATTGATGCCTACATTTGTATATTGCAAAATATGGAGAATTGAGACTTTAAATATGATAGCAAGCATTTGAGAATTAAGAATGTTGAAGGAGGAGGGACTCAATTGGATTGAATGTGTGATTTTTATTATTTTTTATTACACTGAGCATTTGAGAATTGAGATTGTTGACGAAGGATGGGACTCAATTGGATTGTTGCCCGGAAGTGTCGGACACGTGTCCGGAGGTGTCCGACACGTGTCCGGATGTGTGGATGAGGTGTCGAGGTATTAGTAGGTCACGGATACCGCGTCCGATCTACACCGACACCGAAAAATGTCATATTTTGGCTTTATACTTATGGACACCTCTTGAATCGAACCCTAAATTAAACTAATTGAACCTAAATTGAATGCCCTAATCCAATTGAACCTTAAATTGAACTAATTGAACCCCCTAATTGATATGCGAAATTGAATGTCCCAATTCAACCGAACCCTAAATTGAACTAATAGAATCCCCTAATTAAACCCTAAATTGAAGTAATTGAACCCTAAATTGAATGTCTTAATCGAATCGAACCCTAAATTGAATGTCCTAATCCAACCGAACCCTAAATTGAACTTATTGAACTCCCTAATTGAATGCCCCAATTCAACCGACCACTAAATTGAACTAATAGAACTCCTAATTGAACCATAAATTGAAGTAATTGAACCCTAAATTCAATCCCCAACCCTAAATTAAGCTAGTTGAACCCCCTAATTGAATCCTAAATTGAATGTCCTAATTCAATCAAACCCTAAATTGAACTAATTGAACCCCCTAATTGAATGCCACAATCTAACTGAACCCTAAATTGAACTAGGACTACCCTAAATTGAAGTAACTGAACCATTTAATTGAACCCTAAATTAATTGCCCTAATCGAATCGAACCCCAAATTGAAATAAGCGCATCGGATATGTGCATTTTGAACAATTTTTTCCCATTTGAACATTGATCATTTGTTTGATAATTTTAGGTTGTTAATTGTGCATTTGAGAATTGTGATTATTGATCGATGATTTTATATTGTTAATTGATGATTTTAGGTTATTAGCTATGCATATGAAGTAGTTGAGATTAATAATTTATGATTTTAGGTTGTTAATTGATGATTATAGATTGTTAATCGTGCATTGAGCATTTGAGATATTGAGATTGTTGACGGAGGATGGGACCCAATTGGATTGAATGTGTGATTTTTGTTAATTTTTATTGCATTGAGCATTTGAGAATTGAGATTGTTGACACAGAATGAGACCCAATTGGATTGAGATACCTGTTAGTTAGCGCAGACACGGACACCACGTCTGATCGACTGTGTTCGACATTAAAAAAATAAATCAACGTATGCCGATGTGTCCGGAGGCGTCGGACACGTGTCGGTATGTGTCGGTAGGTGTCAGACACGTGTCCGGAGGACTAGGACACGTGTCCGTAGGTGTCGTACGTGTCGGACACGTGTCCGGAGGTGTCAGACACGTATCGGACACCATATTGACACCCTATATGAGGTGTCGGAGTAGAGATTGTTGACTGTGCATTCAATTTAGGTTAATTAGGGTAATACGATGTTTTTAGCATACACCCCCTAGTAAAGATGTCAAAAGGGCCGGGCTGCCGGCGGGTCGGCCCGGCCCTAAGCATGAATAGTGCTGGCCCTAACCTGTAGGGCCTTGGGCCTGGGCTAGGGCCAGGCCTAATATTTTCCAAAAATGGCCCGGCCTGGCTCGGCCCTAAAAAGGCCCGGGTCAAGCCCGGCCCTTGGCCCGTTTCTGGCCCTCTTTTCGGCCCTCTTTTAGGCCCTATGTTGGCCCAGCCCTTTGGCCCTAAATCTGGCCCTAAACCATTTTGAGTCATTTTGTTTTTCCTTTCCCCCTTCTTTCTCACACATCATATTCTCTACATCTCATATTTTACTTTTTTATTTTAACTTTTTGGACATGCACATTTCTTTATATTTACTCATGTGAAAAGATTGTCTTTTTGCGAACAAAATTACTCTTTGTTGCTAATCAATATTCTCAAATAGAGTAAACGTAAAGCTTTAAGGCACTTCATTAGTCATAAGAATGATATTGAATGGTTTAGAGTCTATCAATTGTATCCCCCCCTGCTCGGTTTACAAGGCCCGAAGCCCAAAATGGCCCGGCCCTTTTTTGGCTCGCTGGGCCCGGGCTGGGCCAGCCCAAGCCCAAGCCCAGCCCTTTGACACCTCTACCCCCTGGAATCTCATCGTGGTTCTAGCACTGGCTATAATTAGCTGTAATTAGTCCTGATTAATAATATTTTAATAAATCAATTAATCCTAATTAGCTCTAACGAGCCTGCTTAGTTTTAATTAACCCTAAGAAACCAATGAAAATCAAATTAGTTGTAATTACCCCAAATTAGCCCAAATGAACCCAATTATGCACATATTGATTATAGTTAGCCTAGTTAGTCATAATTAGCACTAACATAACCCAATTAAGCCTAATTAGTCCTAATTAAGACTAATCAACACTCTCAGCACAATTAAACCCTAATTATTAGGACTATATAACCCTAATTAGTCCTAATCAACCCTCATTAGCTGTAATTATCTGAAACAACTCCTCATTAATTAGCCCTAACATAACCCAATTAAGCCTAATTAGCCTTAATTAGGACTAATCAACACTGCTCAGCACAATTAAATCCTAATTAGGATTAAATAACCATAATTAGTCATAATCAACCCTAATTAGCTATAATTATCTGAAACAACTCCTCATTAATAATAATTAACCCTAACATAACCTAATTAAACCTAATTAGGACTAATCAGCATTACTCGGCACAATTAAACCTTAATTAGGACTAAATAACCTTAATTAGTCCTGATCAATCCTAATTAGCTATAATTATCTGAAACTACTCCTCATTAACAATAATTAGCCCTAACATAACCCAATTAAGCCTAATTAGCGCTAATTAGGACTAATTAGCACTGATTAGGACTAATCAGCACTACTCGGCATAATTAAACCCTAATTAGGACTAAATAACCCTAATTAGTCCTAATCAACCCTAATTAGCTATAATTAGCCCAAGGTACTCCTCATTAACACTAATTAGCTCTAACATATCTTAATAAATCCTAATTAGATTAACTTTTTTCCATAACGCTAAACCCTAAACCTTGATACTCGTAATTAATCCTAATAACCCAATTAGCCTTAATTAGCCCTTGTACATCCCATAATCACTCCATATTGCCCAGAGATGGTTCAATTACTCGTTGTTTACAAACCCTGCCTTCTTTATATTAGTTGTTGTTTTGAGAAGTTCATTGGCAACGAGATGGTTCAACTCGTTGCCAACAAATTCTATTTAAAGTGGAATTGGTAACATATGCAACGATCTTTTTGCAATTTTGATATTTTGGAAAGATTCTTGCATATGTTATCAATTTCTGAACGCATGCATGCATAAAAACCCTTAGTTCCCGTTCAAAGGTACTCATTACAAAGTAATGCTTTGTAATGAGCCTTTGGATGTCCAGTTTGGACAATTTAGAAAAGCTATGTGTTTATAAAATAGTGTTTCGACTCATGCTCTGTGTTCTATGTCGTGGATATTTGGTACACATTCTCATGTGTTTCTTCGGGTGCATACAGATCTGGTGTTCTAACATCTGTCAAACCTTGCAAGGCAAGGTTAGATGACTGTTAGAACACCTAATCGATGTCATGTACTTGGAGAAATGCGGGGAAGTGCTGTCGAATTTTTCGCAGACATAGGACTAAGCATGAGTTCTTCACTGTTTTATAAACATGTGCTTTTCTGAATGGGATAGGACCACTACCTATTAGAGAATGGAGAAGAAAATATAGACATGTTGTCACATTCATGCATTTATATTTACATCGACCCTGCCTAATGACTGGTCCTAATTGAAGGTGGTATAAAGTACGATAATTCAGTCGTCATGTCGGTCGATCGAAGTTGGATGAAAAGGAAGAACGCTGATGATTTTGAGTGTCGCGTTGACAAATTTCTCGATTTTGCTTACGCATCCTGCACATGTTGACCTTGATAAGATAAGGTGTCCGTGCGGTAGATGTGAGTTGTTGCATTGGAGAAAAATAATTGAAGTAAAATGGCATCTTCGTCGGTACGGTTTTATGGGTGGATACACAAGGTGGACGCAGCACGGGGAAACGATAGTATTGTCCTCCAACCTGGCTAGTCAAACTGAAGTTAGGGAGGAGGCACGGTATGATTACCGAGATATGATTATGGATGCTGGGTATGCTAATGTTGACTGGGGTAACGACGATGGTGACGACGGTCCCCAACCGCCGAACAGGGGGCTCATCAGTTTTATGAGTTGTTAAGAGCTGCAGAAGAGCCGCTGTGGGATGGAGCTCCGAAACACACACAGCTGTCTGCGGTTAGTAGGTTATTACAGTTGAAATCAGACCACGGGCTGAGTGAGAAAGGTTTTAACGAGTTTGTTACCTTAATCAAAAAATTATGCCCGAAAGTGAAAAGCTACCGCCGTCGTACTATGACGCGAAGAAGATGATGAGGAAACTTGGGTTGAGCTATGAGGGATAGATGCGTGCAATAACGATTGTGTATTGTTCTGGAAAGAGAATAAGGATTTGTCACGATGTCCAGTATGTGATCATTCGAGGTACAAACCGGACAAAGGGAAGAAGAAAAACATTGCATGGAAGATATTACGATATTTCCCGGTCACACCACGGCTTCAGAGAATGTACTACTCCTCCAATACAGCTAAACATATGAGGGCTCACCGTGAGACTCGTAGCAACGATGCCGATGTGCTGACACACCCAGCTGATAAAGAGGCGTCCAGTCTTTGCTCAGGAAGTTCGAAATGTTAGACTTGGTCTGGCAACCGATGGGTTCAACCCTTTCGGTCAGTCTACCACGCCTTACTCTTGTTGGCCAGTTATTATTGTCCCGTACAACCTTCCACCAGGCATGTGCCTGAAGAAGCCGTACATGTTCTTGTCGTTGCTTATTCTGGGGCCGAAGAGTCCCAGCAAGGACATAGATGTGTATTTAAGGCCGTTGATTGATGAGTTAAAACAGTTATGGAATCATGGAGTCGAAACATATGATGCATCCCTTAAACAAAATTTTCAGATAAGGGCTGCTTTGATGTGGACTATACATGATTTTCCCGCATTAGGAATGACGTGTGGCTGGAGCACACATGGGAAGCTAGCATGCCCTGCTTGTATGGGCGTGAACCCCGGTCACACATTAAAGCACGGCGGAAAGCCCTCGTGTTTCGGATGTCACCGTAAGCTTTTGCCACCAGGCCATCAGTTTCATAGGCAGAAGGATAAATTTGACGGGACAGTCGAGCGTGAGGTTGTCACACTGGACTACCCATCTGGTGAAGAAGTGCTCTCACACCTGGAGGCACTTGATACTGACATACCACACGGTAAGGGTGTGCCAGATCAGAAGATTCCAGGGTATGGGAAAGAGCACAACTGGAGAAAATTTTGTATCTTCTGGGAGTTAGCCTACTGGAGGACGCTCGTTATCCGAAACAACATGGATGTGATGCATATTGAGAAGAACGTTTTTGATAATGTGTTCAACACAGTGATGAATGTCAAAGGCAAATCGAAAGATCACCTTAAAGCGAGAAGGGATCTACAACAGTTGGGTGTACGCCGTGAATTGCATCCTCGGATAGTCAGCGGGAGGATGATACTTCCGAAAGCACCTTACTGTCTAGACAAGAAACAAGTGGAAAAGGTCTGTCAGTGGGTTAAGAATTTGAAGCTTCCGGATGGGTTTGCGGCCAACATATCTCGTTGTTACAATGTATCAGAATGCAAGTTCCAAGGGATGAAGAGTCACGACTGCCACGTATTCATGGAGAGATTCATTCCTATTGCCTTCCGGGGACTGTTGCCACGGGTTGTTTGCGAGACTTTGACTGAATTATCTCATTTCTTTCGAGATATATGTTCTTCTACGATCCGGGTGAGTAACATGGAAGTGCTTGAGAAGAACATTGTGGTGACGATTTGCAAGCTGGAGAAAATCTTCCCACCTTTGTTCTTTGATTCAATGGAGCATCTGCCTGTTCACTTGGCATATGAAGCTAAGATGGGTGGACCCGTGCAATATCGGTGGATGTATCCCTTCGAGAGGTAATCTTTAAATTGTTACAGTTGTTCGTTTGCATTAATGCGACACCTGTTATCATTGATATTCCACCTAACTCGATTTGCTAAACTTCTAGGTTCATGTTCCATTTAAAGAAAAAAGTCAACAATAAGGCTCGGGTTGAGGGCTCAATTGCGGAGGCTTACGTAATGGAAGAACTTGTAAACTTTTGTAGTCACTATTTTCGGCCCTGATGTTGATACAAGGTTAAATCAACTAGGCCAAAATGAGCCCAGATCGAGCACAAATTTAGAAGGGCAATTGTCAATATTCAAGCAGTCTGGTAGTCCGTTCGGCCGAACGTATACTTGATGGCTAACGGATGAAGAGTACAGTGCTGCAACAATATATGCCCTTCTAAATTGTGATGAAGTTTCGGCATTCGTTGAGTAAGTTAATGTCTTAATTCACTTACATTGTTGTACATAATTGAAAGTGTGTGATAAGTGAGTCAACTATATTGGTTTGCAGTGAGTTCGATGGGAATCTTTAATCACTGATCCCGCTGTATTGAATCTCATCGAAAATCACAATTTGTACAGTGGTTCAAAAGGCGTGTAAGTCCTTAACGAAATTATATTATGTGTTATATACAGTTATGTGGCCAATTAGTATACTGATTTATCCTTAATTTTTACCGTCATCTACAATAGGTTCAGTCAATGGATAGACCAGTGGCCTCCTGCTTGAAATTACTAGCTGAAGGCCCTAACAAACAAGCATCCTGTCATGGAGGTTATATCATCAACGGGTTTAGGTTTAACGTAAAAGATGATGACCGAACAAAACAAACCCAAAACAGTGGAGTCTTGGTCAACGGCGACTGTTATGCTGAGAATTGCATGGACTTTTACAGAGAGCTAGATGAGATTGTTGAGCTAACATATCTGGGTTTCCAAAACCGCCTGGTAATGTTCAAGTGTACGTGGTTCGATGTCACATGCAGTAGAGGAATCCGTGTTAGCTCTCAAGGGATTGTAGATGTCAATGTCAAGTCAAGACTTGCATCAGACGAGCCCTTTGTGTTTGCTAGTCAAGCTGCACAAGTCTTTTACGCAGAGGACGTCGCCAATCCCAAATCTCATTGGTATACAGTTATCAAGTCCAAGAAATTGCCCGTGACATATGACAGTGAGGTAGACTCCTTTCAAGCCGACCAACCACCTGTCTCGTTACCTGTTGAGGTCAACAACGAGGAGGACGAGAAGAAGTCGTAGATGATGACGAAAGACGTAGAAAGTGTTGGAGACGATGTGACTGAGTCTACTGATGAAGAGGATGAATTAGAAGATGAAGAGGACGACGAGTCCCACGAAGAAGAGGACGACGAGTCTAGTGAGGAAGATGATAATGATTCCCAAACTGAAAATGACTGACTTGTAATGTTGTAACATCACAGAAAAAATATAGTAACATTCTATAACTTGGTTCATATTGATGTGCTTTTGCACCTCCGTTCATATATATAGGAGATCCAGCGCATTGCTACGGTGGTGTTGAGGTTAATCAAGGAGCCGAATCAGTAGGGTACCGCTGCCGGACATGCCGAGCCGACCCCGGATCAGTAGGGTACCGCTGCCGGACATGCCGAGCCGGCCCCGGATCAGTAGGATCCAGATTCGGGACTCGGCAACCCCTGATAAGCCCCTTCTAGTGCCCGGTCCCAGCTTCTCCCCCTCCCCCTGCCCGGTCCTAGCGTGTCCCCCCTCCCCCCGCCCGGCTTGTACATCATGACTATTTTTTTATAATTGATTGTATATATTTATTTGTGTATTGATTATTGTGCGTTGTTGAGAATTGTGTATTGATTATTGTGCGTTGTTGAGAATTGAAAATTTCATTACAGGTCTGGGTAATAGAAAAATAAAAAAAAATATTTTAAATTTTTTTTGACTTTTGGCAACGGATTAATTCAGTCGCCAAAAATCTTATTTAGCGACGGAACATTCCGTCGCCAAAAAATTATTCCGCCACTAAATTCACAAAACAGAAAATAAATTAAAATACGTAAAATATAATTAGCAACATATATTTCATCGCTAATTAATAAATAAATTCGTCACAAAAAGTACAATATTAGACGACGGATTTAAAAATTCTGTCGCCAAACTTTTAGTGACGGGCTTTTATACAAGGGACTTTTAGCAACGGTATATCGTCGCTAAAAGTTTTAGCGATGGATTTTGGTCTTTTAGAGACGGAATTCCCCGTCGCTAAAAGCCTTTTTTCTTGAAGTGTGTCTAGGAGAGGTGCGCATGGTGTGGTGAAGAGATTAAATAATGCCGAGGTCATGGTAGTATGATGGAGTGCTAGGGGCACACACGCTCTATGGATATAACACGAGCCGGGGGGGGGCGCTGTCAATGATTGTTGTGTAATATAGAGTTTGTGCATGGCGCGAGAGAGGAAAGCAATTACAGGGGAACACAATAGAAGATGGCGCTTTGGCGGAAGGCAGGCATCGTGGCATTGGAACACAGTGATGGAGGTCATAGAGCATTAAGCCCTTGAGAGAGGACATGCCCAAAGGAGGTGAGGAGATCGAAAGCACCATGGAGATTTGGGGGGGGGGGGGGGGGTTAGGCTGAACCCCTTAGAAAGGGAAGGGTAAGTTCAACCCCGAGACATAAGAGCAGTCAAATATGCATAGCCATGATGGCTCTGATGCTAATTATGTTTTTCAAAATCACTAGGTGGATGATTTCAATAAGGGGGTTTGAAACCAAACCTTTCTTCAAGAGGATAGTCCAAACTATGCCTTAATATGTTTGTATATTGTGTCGATAAAGTTTTGGAATGTCTATCTTTGCATTAAAGACTTACTGATTGTTTTCCCAATTATGCTAAAGTTAAGGTTTCCGTTACATAATGTACCGTCCGCTACATGTGTAACAGATGGTAAAAGTATCATTCGTTACATTACATAGCGTACAACGAAATTTGATCTGTCAATTGGGTCAGATGGACATTCAGATCGCGCGGATAAATTATCTTATTTTATCCGCGCGAGTAATGAATCAGCTACATATATATATATATATATATATATATATATATATATATATATATATATATATATATATATATATGAAGAGGACGACGAACGAGGAAATGCAGCTGTCAGTAGCGAGCTGAGGAGTGGAGCGGTGACGAACGAGGAATGCATCAATCAAGCAGGGAGGGACGGACAAAGCCTAATCAGGAACCACCAACGATGTCCTTTTGAGCTATTGGTCCCATCAGCTGCTTTGCTTTTTTAGACAACAAAGACTCACAGCCACTCGATACATGCATCCCGCAGAGCAACTGCTGGGTTTACTATTCTGCCCTCCTATTCTTCTCTCAAGCCCCCAACTACTTTCTCGCTACACGACAGTGTAACTTTTACAGCCATTTCCTCACAGGAAGAGATGAATATCGAAAGGGCACCCATGTTAAGGACCAAACTCTGTGAAGTCAATTTCTAAAGATGATTAATATATGATCTTCCAGACAAGATGACGGTATGAAAAGGCTTGTGCGTGAGATGACTTAGGGTTAAAAGGATAATATCGCCCTGAACAAGCTGAACTGCGTACCTAATTCTATATACAACTTTTTGGATCTAAAGTTATACTGTATTGTCCAACATATTTCTCAATAAATTCAAGTAGAGTTTTGATGATCCCCATGATCCCGTAGATCCACTGCAATCCGTATTGATACAATGCAAAAGCATCACGTGCTCAGTAGTTTTGCAATATGATGTTCGAGCAGGGAGCCTTATGGACATAGCATATCACATGTCCGTAAAAATCTTACTGACATGTGATAGGTCACAAAAACTCTTAAAAAATCTTTCGGACAAATGATATGCTAGCATACAGCAAGGAGTAGTCAAACACTTGATCAAGCACAATAGCATCATATCATCTTTGTTTAAGACTTTTCTGATTGCCGTATCAAAATGGAAAATGCTGAAACATAATATCAACAGATATCAACAAGGAAAATATGAACATCCTAGGAACCCCAATACTTTACATTTGAGAATATACCCCTCAGGTATGTACTGGTTTCCATGTCGGATCATATTTATCTTGTTGCAAAGGTTGTGTAAGTGTGTATGTTTTTTTTGCATTTTTCGTTTTTTTAATACTCCATAGTACTTTGGAAGCGTGTGTGCCTGTGTGTGTGGGCCTTACTGACATGCATGACCTACTTGGCCTAGCAATAGATACGAGAAATAAATTAAGGAGTGTACATAATACAAGGAGTAATTAACGCGATTCTTTAATATTATGTAGTTGACTTTAGTAATTTCTTACTTTACACAGTTGACTCTAGACACGACTTTTGGCTAAGATTGTTAATGTAGGATGAACATTTTTAGATGCTAATTAGTTGCCCTTTTAGGAACAATTAACAATATTAATCAAGCAAAGACGAAGACAAGGGAGATGACGATGATTATGATCTCAAGGTGACGATACAACAGCACGTCCATGTACAAATCTTTTTCGCTTTTATAGAATCTTTGCTAGTTAAGGAAACAGAGAAAACCAAATTCTGCATGCAAGATGTCAGAGTTCCACAAGAAGATCATAGAAATGTGGACACTTGATACGAGCCAATTAAATTCCAAATTGCCGATGCTCAGTTCCCTCTTAAAAGGGTAAGCCCAGATCGAACCAAGGCCTCAGAACAATACGGACATGGACATACTCCAAATCTTGCGTCTCTATTCATGGCTTCCGTCGCCTTCCAGTTTTTGATAAGGCGGCACCAACAGCTAATAAGGTTAAGAACTCATTAATGTTAAAAGTTGGATAATTGATCATGACTACAGTTGGACTAAGGTGAAGCCAAAGAAATTCCAGAAAAAATGGAGGAAAAATTGTTCGAACACGTGTATGGTAATCATGGTTGGGCATCACATGACCATGAATGTGACTATGAGTTTGATGGTCGGTTTTAAGATAGAGGCATGCATCATTTCCTTTTTCATGTGTAGTAATAGTAATCTGCAAAGCTACCGTATTGTGCATGAGTTTGTTGTTTGTAAACAAGCCTAGGGGCAGTTCCGTAACTTCGTTCTCTGCTCTTAATTGCCCCCTTATAAAAGGAAACAGCTGCAGCATAGTAGTTGTTTACAGTTGAGCGGGTTCCCTCCAAAAACAGATCTTTTTCTTTTAACTCCTCCCTTTGCTTCCTTTTGGCCAGAAAAGGTAAGGTAGATTGAACAGTCTCCTTATACTGATTACGTTTATGGTTTCTTGAAGTGAGTTTCTCCTCTCTTTGCAGCATCCAGGATTCCTCTCAGCTTTATGCATGTATATATACCCATCTGTTCCACCTTTCTAGCTAGCCATTTCTCTCTTGTATTTGACTTTAGTTTTTAAGTGGAAGGCCAGACAGAACAGCAATCAAGGCCTACCATATGGATCAGACATATATAGTTTTGAAGAATGAGTCTGTGGCTACATTTCTGTCGCTAGAAGTCCCTTTTTTCTCCTTTTCCTTTGCCTTTTCGATCCCCTCTAAGAGCATATGGATTATGCTAATCCTAAGTCCCTTTTTGTGTTTCATGACAACAGAAAAAAATGGAGAAAGCACACTCACTTTCAGAACTGGTGAGGACGAAGTCTGACCAGCTGTTGGAGACAATAGCAGCAGCAATGAAGTCACCGTCACCCATCTCAAACGAGACAGCTGCCGGGGGATCGGAGACCAGCGGCGGAGGGCTATCGAGGAAGTCCAGCAGAAGACTGACAGCTGCATCGCCGGGGCGCAGTGTTGGCAGCAGCAAGAATACGCATATTCGCAAGTCGAGGAGCGCCCAGATGAAGATTGAGCTGGAAGATGTCAACAGCGGCGCAGCTCTTAGCAGAGCGTCGAGCGCCAGCTTGGGCTTCTCCTTCTCCTTTACCGGCTTCAACCTGCCCCCAGACGACATTGCCGATTCTGCGCCATTCAGTGATGATGAAATCCGTAAGTGTTTCAGATTCTTACGCAAAATACAAGATTGTACTTTGTGTAAAACCTTGTAATTATTACACTTAGATTAACCGTAACCTTGCTCTTATAAATGTGCATATGCTTCCTCGTAAAGTTTTCCTAGAAAATAAGATAAGTATCCCATTAAAGTTTTAGACTTAATTACACTCAGGTTTCTAAAATTAGGGTAACATTTAGCGTGGAGAGATTAGAGGGCTTTTGGGTGTAGAGAAGTACCCATCAAGTGATGGGAAAGGGAAGACAAACCATTATTTTAAAGGTTGAGAATATATTGATATTTTAAAATTACGCATTTGGGACATTAGTAAAATTTTTTTTTTTTATCTTTTTGAACGTATGTTTGATACAAAGTTTATATTTTTTGATCAAGGTCTCTTACATATTTAAACTTTGCGTGAAACAAACATTATATTATCCTAACTTCAAGAACTTAAGGGTAACTAATCCAAAATTTTATTATGACTCGTACGAAATATCGGTTGGTTCCTTGTTCGGAAGAGCATTTTCTTCGCTTAGGGCATTGTAATCATTTCCCGTTCTCTTTTTCCTTTTGGTATGAACTTCATAGAGATGATCTCTACCTTGGCGATACCTTTTTTCAGTTCACAGTATTCTACAAGCTAAATACTTTTTTAGTAGAAGACTTAAAACAAGCCTTTTCACCTATAGTTGGTACAATACCTAAAAGTTAAAAGTAAGCTTTATTTACAAACCACCAAAGCCTAAGAGGGACTGACAGCAATTTTAGCTTATGAGCCAATCATTAGTTTGGAGGGGAGAGAGTGAATCCATCTCCTAAGGTTTGCTTGTAAGACCAGAATACCAAGAGTATCTATCCATGACTACCTGGTGTAAAGTGGCATTCGAGCTCCCCAAAAGTTAACTTTGGTACCCTATTTGGAAACAAGCATTTCATGATTAAATTTTTTTTAACTTAACTATTCAGTAGTTAGTGAGAAGATAACCGTAACTTTTTATATAGTGACTAGTAATTATCGTTAATATTATTAATGACCTCTATTTATTGACTTTGAAAATAAACTGCTAAACTTTATCACTAAAAGTGTTAAGAAAAATGTCACTAACTGTATAGCATACCGATCATAGATTATCGTAATACAAGGAGTTTTAGCTAGTTTTTTACGTTCTTACTAGCAGTAAATTTTTTTTAAAAAACGAATTAAAGAAAGAGGAAAAAAATTTGGGAGGGAAAGGAGGGGGGTGGGGGTGGGTGGTTGGATTGGTTTAATGGTATACCCTTTCTTCTCTTACGCTGAGAAATTTCCCGGCTTGTAGGTAGACTTTTTACCAAACCTAGAAATTGAACTAACACAGTACACCCACATGCAAAATCATCTCTCCCAATCCTGATTGGTAGGCAAATAGGAGTAGGTAATTTCACGTTGATAAATAGTTGAAGCAGTAGCTAGGATCACAGCTTTTTTTTTTTTTTTTGAAAAACAAGAGAATTTTATTTAACTAAGCAAGCGTTTGAATAACAATATGGGATGACTCTCTTGCTACTATCAAAATACAGTTTTGGTGATAAAAAGATCGGCACATGTTCTCATAGCTGAAAATTAATACACTAATTCACCGCATGTTTAGCCATACAATCCGTACAACAGTTTATTTTTCGGAACCCATGAGAAACGAAAACATGTCAGGATTGATTACGGAGTGCCTGCAATCCATAACCAGAGTTTCCATTAAAGGGGAAGGGGGGGTAAAGAGAGGACCACAGCTACAACTACGTTTACCTGATCTAAAAGTAGTGGACGTAAACGAATGCCACAAAGCCTACAACAGTCACAGCGAGTGGTCAACTTATCTATGAAAAGTGTAACGTAAATAAATAAAGATAAGATATATACTAGTAATGGTACTAGTTTCGTGCTTTCCCAATGTTAGGGGAAGTTAAGCTGCTAAATTAGGTCCAACGTAGGTAGTTGTCTAGTAGGTGGGAGGGATGAATAAGTTTGTCATAGAGACCTGAAGTCGACTAGGCACTGATTCTTTCCTGCCTTTACTCTCTCTCTCTCTCTCTCTCTCTCTCTCTTCCCCAGCCGACCATTTTGACTAACAAAGAGGAAAAACGGAGCTCAATAACTCCACTTAGTTCATATATTTAGGGCGATCCTTGATTAGAAACATTTTTATCACCATATCAACCAAGATAGCCAAAAAAAAAATACGGAAGTTCTTCGGTTAGGACCATAAAAGAATCGGTACTCAGCTCGCTTAGCAGAGAGTTTTAGTTCGTGTTTGTTTATTTTGACAGTATTCAAGTTCAACTCATGTTCGTCACGAATTTCAAATCCATACTCGAATTGGTGTTTGCAAAATTTATAAGAACACAAGCAAAACTCGGCTAGGCTTGTAAATTGGAAATCGGAAAAAAAAAAAGAAAAAAATAAGTTAATCCAATTTTACAAATCAAAAGTCCAATTTTTGTTTTTAACCCAAAAAAACAATCAATGTTTAGTTTTAGGTTTAGTTTTGGTTTGAGCTATCAAAATTGGGCTTATAAAAATAATTGTGCTTAATAATTGCACTTATAAAGTAATTGGCTTAACGAAGTATTCATGAGCTTGTTCATGAAGGATTTTAGTTGTTTTTGTTCCTTTCGTTTACTAAACAAGTTCAATTTTGTGTTTCTAGCTCGGTTCACTTGTTTAATAATCAATCAAGAATGAGCTTTAATTGAACGAAATACGAGCTAGTTCACGAAAAGTTGGGTTCACTTGCGACCCTAAGTTTAGCAGAGTACCCCAGTGAATAATATGTTTCTGAAGGAAGTGTAGCAGTTTAAGAAACGATGTGTTCTTAAACCATATTTCTTTTTCTGGCCAAGTCAAGTCCTTAATAAACCCAAAACGCAGAATATACAAGGTCCTAGTTCCCTGTTTCTTCCATTGACAAAGGGAAGGAGATGGAAGAAAGAGTGAACTAGAGCAAAATATGGGTTTTCATCGGCCCGAATTTTCAGATTGTGAGCTTGTCAGTTTTCAAATCTACTGACCTTGAGAAAGGTCCAGGCTCCAGCAAGTAAGGTTCTTCAGGTTGTCTCTGGCTTCTTCAATGACCGCAAAGCTGCTCCAGCTTGGAGTTTTTAAGAGGGCGAGCTTTGTGGGGAAGAGCCCCGTGCACAGTGTAGCTCATACGTCAGTTAAGACTTGAAGCTGAGACAACAACTGCATGCAGTGTGTGTCTTCACACTCTTAACCTTCTGATGCATGGCTCTTCTAGCATCAGAGTTATGCCTACATAAATATGAACCCTGGCTTTTCATTTTGCAGCGGAGGATCTTGAAGCCGGAGCAGCACGTAAGATGAAGATTAAGACGGAGCCTACCTTGCCAGTTTATCTCAAGGTAATTTTGCTCCTCCGTAAGCTTTCATATTAATTTCCTGTTTTTTGGCCTATTTTTTCCATGCTTCATCAACTATGCATGCCCAGGTGTCAAAGTCAATCCCATACATGCAAGGTTTGATATGCTACTATCTATTTGGAGAGGCAATTTATCTAGCAATCAGCGCGACCCCCCTTGAACATGGCTGTCAAGTCAGGTTCAGTCTTGTACAGAATCTCATCTTATATGGCATTTATGTACAAGACTTTCCAATTACCAGCACCAACGACGTTTGCGCATACTATGCCATGAACAGAAAGCTATCTTGGTTTAGGAAACAAGGGATAGTTCATGGCTCTATAAACTAAGTCTAGGAATCTACACTACATACTGGGACTAAGATTTGGCCTCAGTTATCACACCAAGCACAGTTTTACCAAGGAAAGAAGAAAACACTCATTTAATAAGATAGAGAAGATGTTGCCGTATCATATCCTGAAACACAAACAAGCTAGCTAATCTCGGACACCGAAGTAGCTGTTGCCATGTTTAGCAACTATGATTATATTCTTCTTCTACATTATGCAGTTTACGGAGGTGACTTACAAGGTAATCCTCAAAGGAATGACATCAACTGAAGAGAAGGATATCTTGCACGGAATTACAGGTTCAGTCAACCCAGGAGAAGTTTTGGCGCTTATGGGACCTTCAGGTAGCGGAAAGACTACACTCTTAAGTCTGCTCGGAGGCAGGGTGAGAGAACCGACGCCAGGTGGTTCAATTACTTACAATGATCAGCCGTACTCAAAATCCCTAAAGAGCAGGTAACATACCGGAATTCACTTGATAGAAGCTTGAATCTACATAAACGAGGAAAGGAAAACAACCATATTTAAGCATGTATTGTTCGAATAAATTAATAGCACGGGGAAGGCTGTGTACATCTAACCCTCTCCGACCCCGTTTAATGGTATCCTGCTTTTAGCGTGGAGTAAATCCTACCAAAGATAACGAACAAATGCTTAATATCCCGGATGCCTGTTTTGACATTATACGATTGCTGAAGCGCAATTTCAGAAAGAATAAAGTAGAAAAATTCAACTATCCAGGAGCAACAAAGTGAACTGCATATCAATAAAACCTATTAACATTAACAACAAACTATAAGAACTTCATACATCTGTAACATAGATTGATATATTGAGTCATCACAAGAATGCAATCAAAGAAAGAAGGAAATAGAAGAAAGAACAAATGACCACAATGACATTTTTAGTTGCTTTTGTAAGTAGAATATGGTTTCTTATCAATATCTGATTGGAGGGGTTTCAAATGATTACTTTCATCTCAAGTTCTTCATGTTTACAATGAATTAGTAGCAAAAAGGCCTACAAATGTAGGAATAAAAGGTTTTTTCTTAGACTTCATGTAAGAAAAAAGGTGGCATCATGCATTACACTAACAGAAAACATCTGGCAGGATAGGATTTGTCACTCAAGATGACGTTCTTTTTCCCCACCTCACAGTGAAGGAAACATTAACATATGCAGCTCTTCTGCGACTACCTAAGACACTAACAAAGGAGGAAAAGGAAAAACGAGCCTGCGATGTCATCTACGAGCTTGGATTAGAAAGGTAAATTCTTGGCTTGCTATAACCATGTCTGTAGACTGAAGCCTCCGTAACCAATACCATCATCAAAGGTCTAAGAATGAGAAAAATGTGAACAGGTGTAAAGACACTATGATTGGGGGCTCCTTCGTTAGAGGAGTTTCAGGAGGGGAGAGGAAGCGCGTGTGCATTGGCAACGAGATCATAATCAACCCTTCTGTTTTGTTCCTTGATGAACCTACCTCTGGCTTGGATTCTACTACTGCTCTGAGGATTGTCGAAGTGTTACAGGATATAGCTGAGGTATTTCACACCTCAAACTTCTGTTAGTTTCCAAGGTACCTGGGTACTTGATTAGATGTTTAAAATGCAATGTCAGGCTGGGAAAACAGTGATTACAACAATTCACCAGCCATCCAGCAGACTCTTCCACAAGTTTGACAAACTGATTCTTCTTGGCAAAGGGAGCTTGCTTTACTTTGGGAAGGCATCAGAAGCAGTAGTATACTTCTCATCCATAGGATGTTCTCCCATGATTGCTATGAATCCAGCAGAATTCTTGCTTGATCTTGCAAATGGAAATCTAAATGATGTTTCTGTCCCATCGGAATTAGAGGACAAAGTGCATATGGAAAATTCAGAAGCTGATACGAGGAACGGGAAGCCTTCAGCAGCAGTTGTGCATGAGGTATAGTAATATCGACTTCATAATCATATGCTTATGAGCAATCTACATTCTTGGAATGATGCTATCCAGCATAAAAAAAAATTGTTTCACATTATTGGGAAATCATTTTGATAAACTAGCAACTTGCAATTTTGATTCTGGCAGCAAGCATCAACAACAGTATATTCTTAATGATGTTTCAATTTATAACAGTATCTTGTGGAGGCCTATGAGACAAGAGTAGCTGAAAATGAGAAGAAGAAGCTTATGGTTCCTATACCTATTGATGAAGAAATGCAGTCAAAGTTGTATTCTACAAAGCGAGAATGGGGTGCAAGCTGGAGTGAACAGTTTTCTATCCTATTCTGGAGAGGACTTAAGGAACGACGGTATGACTATTTTAGCTGGTTGAGAATTACCCAAGTCCTAGCAACCGCAATTATCTTAGGGTTGCTGTGGTGGCAATCTGATGGCAATAATTCCATGGAATTGCAAGATCAGGTATTACTCTCATCTCTTAGTCAAAGATGCATGACTTGACCAACCAAAAGGGAATCGCAACTCTCCTCGATACAACTAGATTTACATTAACCATAAATATTCTCTCCTGAAATAGAATCTTCACTAGTTAAGGAGGTAGGTAAGTTTAGGAATGTTTGTCTTCATTTACCAAAATCATAATCTTCGTTCCATCTCCGTACAAGATTTTTCAAATGAAACATGCACCAAGAAAAGAATTTTGAATATTCAATGAACCTTCTTCTTTATCGAGTTAATGCCGTGAAAGAATTGCTTCTGAAATTACATAAATGCTGTAAGTTGGTCTATCTTATCACCAGTATGGGCACAACTGTAGCCTACCTTTTGATCGAGCTCCTTGACGTGAAGTTAGAACTCTTTGATCAGATAAATGTGGAAATATGCAATCCAAAATATTGTTTTCGTGAGACGGAAGAAAAA